>JAWZYT010003032.1:10000-54825 GCA_034508575.1 Petrolisthes manimaculis | reverse complement strand
TGTTGTGAGTCGTGAGGTGTGTGTTGTGGGTTGTGAGGTTGTGAGGGTGTGTGTTGTGGGTTGTGAGATGTGAGATGTGGGTTGTGAAGTGTGAGGTTGTGGGGTGTGAAGTGTTGGGGGGTGTGGTGGCAATGACATATCCACGTCAACACACACACACACACACACACACACACACAGTCGTTCATCTACCACTCAGTCAGTTTACGCAATCAGAACAGGTTTAGATGTATACTCACTGCCTGCTACTCAGATTCCAGCCACAACCAACCAGTCTGTTGATCTCATTTACTTACTACTTTTTATATCCAGGCAACCTATGAATAAAACACAGAAACTAGATCATTACATTTTTTTATCTGTTTTTATAACGACAGAGAGAGAAAACAAAGAGAGAGAAAGAGAGAGAAAGAGAGGGAAAAAAAGAGAGAGAGAGAAAGAAAGAGAGAGAAAGAGAGAGAGAGAGAGAGAGAGAGAGAGAGAGAAAGTAAGAGAGAGAGAGAGAGAGAAAGAGAGAGAGACAGACAGACAGAATCATATTAAATTTACTTTTAGCTTATTCGTACTGTTTATAAATTTTGTGAGGAACTACAGATTAAAAGACGTTTTAGCGTAATATACCATAGATTATTACGTTCGCAGATGAATAACAAACAATGAACATTTACCTCTTCATTGTATTTTGATGTAAAATAAACCAATCTTTTTTATAATTTTGGAACATAGTATGAGTATCAGGACTTCACATCATTAATATCTAAAAAAATGAAGCCTAACTTTATCTAAAAAACTATAGCCTAACTTTATCAAAAAAACTATAGCCTAACTTTATCTAAAAAACTATAGCCTAACTTTAACTAAAAAACTAAAGCCTAACTTTAACTAAAAAACTAAAGCCTAACTTTAACTAAAAAACTATAGCCTAACTTTATCTAAAAAACTATAGCCTAACTTTAACTAAAAAACTAAAGCCTAACTTTAACTAAAAAACTATAGCCTAACTTTATCTAAAAAACTATAGCCTAACTTTAACTAAAAAATTATAGCCTAACTTTATCTAAAAAACTATAGCCTAACTATTATATATAAAAAACTGGAGCCTACAATACTTCAAAAAATTATCTATACTCAAGAGGGTAGATAGTTTTGAAAATGGTAAGTATCAAACAAAGTACAAATTCATCTTAAAAATAATATTATCATCATCTGTGGGAATTGCCCCTACGGGTGTTAAGGTCTCGGTCGTGTTTCATTCAGACCACATCCCTGAGTTTCCAAATTGTTTACCCCCAATTTTTTTTTTTTCGAAAATTACCCCCCCCCCAAAAAAAAAAAAAAAATCTATAATTTTTTTTAGGCATCCCTGAGTTTTCAAATTGTTTACCCAAAAAAAAATTGTTTAAAAAAATACCCTCCCAAAATAATTTCTATATTTTTTTTTTAGGCAGACGCTACAGTAGTCAAGATGTGACCCCTATACTCTCTCTCTCTCTCTCTCTCTCTCTCTCTGGTAAAGAAAGTTAGTTACCTTGGCAAGGACGGGAATGTTTGCTCTTTCTCCATTCCGTCTCAATATTTCTTTTCTCTCTTGATTTCTAACCTCATTCAACCTTCGTATTTAACTAGGTATCTTTCTTGGTCTTATTTATTTCATCTCCATTTTATCTAACTTAAATTAATCACATGTTTTTATCACACTATTCAGGAATATTCATCTCTCTCTCTCTCTCTCTCTCCCCTCTGTCTGTCTCTCTCTCTCTCTCCTCCCTCTCTCTCTCTCTCTCTCTCTCTCCCTCTCCTCTCTCTCTCTCTCTCTCTCTCTCTCTCTCTCTCTCTCTCTCTCTCTCATCCACCTAATCCGGAAACCACCACCACCCACACCCGTCCACCCATCCACCACCTCCTCCTCCTCCTCCACCTTTCCCTCCTCAACTTCATTCCACTTTCTCTTCCACCTCAGTGCTTGTCTCGCTTGGATTCGGTCAACAACATGTTTGGATGGACCTCGTGCTTGTGTGTGTTTGAGTGTGCTTATTTGTGTGTGCTTGAGTGTGCTTGTTTGTGTGTGTTTGAGTGTGCTTGTTTGTGTGTGTTTATGCGTGTGTGTGTGTGTGTGTGTGTGTGTGTTTGTGTGTGTATGTGTACGTATTGTAATCATACTCTTGTAATCATATCTTCGTGAGCGTGTGTGTGTGTGTGTGTATGTAGCTCTTTTGAATGTACAGTACAAGTATATTAATATAAATTTGTGTTTGTTTGTTTGTGTGTGTGTGTGTGTGATGGACCTGTACAAATCTGCTGACCTTTTGAAGAGAGAGAGAGGGAATAATAATAATAATGAGAGAGAGAGAGAGAGAGAGAGAGAGAGAGAGAGAGAGAGAGAGAGAGAGAGAAGGATGCAGGTTACTTTTGGTCGTAACAGTAACTTGGCCTGGTTTATACTGAGCAACAGAATTCATGGCTCTCTCTCTCTCTCTCTTCTCACTCTCTAACTCGCTTGCCTTTCTCTTCTCACTCTCTCTCTCTCTCTCTCTCTCTCTCTCTCTCTCTCTCTCTCTCTCTCTCTCTCTCCTATATCTATTACAGCTTCCATACATTCTGAACCCTTTCTAGTAGGTAATAATACTCTTTTGGTACAGTACATTAGAACTCTTTAATTCCTCAAAAGTATGCCAGGAAACAGAACCAGATGAACAAAAATAAAAATAATAATAAATCAAGTAAAGGTGGCGACGTGTGGCTTGGAATAGTTTGGAGGGATCACTGGTGCTCTAGATTCATCAACACTGTATTACTACTACTTACTCCCTGGAAACCTGTCTGGGATATACTTACACCTCTCGTCTTGTTTCCCCTCCCTCCCTACCCCTTCCCTCCAGCTCCCCTTCCTCCTGCAGCCCCTTCCTCCTTCCTTTCCCCTCCCTCCTCCTTCCCCCACCTCCTGCCTTTCCCCTCCTGTCCCACCTCCACCTCCCCTTCCTTCTTCTCCCACCGGCTCCCTTTCCCCTCTTGTCCCCCCACCACCTCTCCTTCCTTCTTCCCCCACCTCCTCCCTTTCCCCTCCTTCTCCTCCTCCTCCTGTCCCCCCCACCACCACCTCTCTCATCTTGTCAATTCCACACGTTCTCGCCCCTTCATTCATACAACTTTATCGTCGCCGTTTCTCGTTCACAGCATTCTTGTCGTCATTCCATTCCCTCGACCCCTTCCTTCCCTTCCAGTTCCTCCTTTCCAGATTCTTCCAGACCACACCAGACGCCTTCCAGACTACCAGGAGAGACCTTCTTGGATTTTCCTTGACCATATAACTTCCTTCTTGACTCGTAATTATACTCCATTTATGTTTTTATTATATCAAACGAAATTCATTGCTAAAAATATCTTAATCAAATGGAAAGTGTCATTGGTTGTGGAAGTGGAAGAGGACATTGATGGTGGAGGTGGAGGTGGGAGAGGACATTGGTGGTGGAGGTGGAGAGGGGTATTGGTGGTGGAGGTGGAGAGGGGTATTGGTGGTGGAGGTGGAGGTGGGAGAGGACATTGATGGTGGAGGTGGAGGTGGAAGAGGACATTGGTGGTGGAGGTGGAGAGGGGTATTGGTGGTGGAGGTGGAGAGGGGTATTGGTGGTGGAGGTGGAGGTGGAGAGGGGTATTGGTGGTGGAGATTATGAAGTGTTGACCATCCCAGACCCACAGTTCACCCCTCGACTCCTAAGTGACCACACACAGCAAAAAGACTGGTGGCATGATAAGACATTAAAAAAGGGAGGGGGAAGAGGAGGAGGACGAGGAGAAGAAGAGGAGGAGGAGGAGAAGAGGAAGATGAGGATGAGGATGAGAAAGAGGAGGAGGAAGAATAGTAGTAGTTCGGTTGTGGTGGTGGTGACAAGAGATATAGTAATAGTAATAGCAATAGCAGTAGTAGTAGAAATAGTAATAGTAGTAGTAATAGTGGTTAAAGGAAGCTATGCTGTGGAATTTTGGTTCGTAAGACAGAATACCGTAAGGAGTAAAGGAATATACACCCTTGGCAAGAGAATATTGTCATTGTCTCATTGTAAAGTGATCATTTTACCCTAAACAGAACCACCCCTCAAAAAAAAATAAAAAAAAATACATAAATGGAAAGACAATAAAAACATCAACATTCCAAGTTACCAAGGTCATTATAACATTACTTACAAGTTAAGGGGTAAATTTGCTTTTGTTACATAGGAGCTCCACAATTCCTCCAAAGTATACCAGGAAACAGCAGAACCAAAAAAAGAGCAAAAATAATCGTGTTCATCTGTTGCTTGGAATAGTTTGGAGGATTCAGTTGCTCCAGAATTACCAACACAAAACCCCTCTTCCCCCCTTAACACAACATAACACAACACAGGACTTCAATCAATACAAGGAAAAAGTTTTAAAATACTTGAGAAAGAAGAGCGTGGAGTATCCTGAGGGAAAGATATCCATCGGGTAATTGAATAGTCCAGAGATTCATGAAGCATATTATCTTTCAGGCAACGGGGAGGAAGGGAAGGGAAGGGGAGGGGGGAGGAGGGAAGGGGAGGGGAGGAGGGAAGGGGAGGGGAGGAGAGAGAGAGAGAGAGAGAGAGAGAGAGAGAGAGAGAGAGAGAGAGAGAGAGAGAGAGAGAGAGAGAGAGAGAGAGAGAACAAGCACGAAGGAAAAACAGAAAAAAAGGACAGTGGAAGAGAGAAAAGGGAATGACTCGGGTTCAAACGAGCGTCAAATCCCTTAATTAAGTACACACGCAACGAACGAAATATCAGTGCCAAAAAAAAAAAAAAAAAAAAAATTACCGAGACAGAGAAAGAATGAAGCCTAATGAATGAAACCTTCTGAAATTCACCTCAGCATAGCAACTAATAAACCACTAAATGTATCGGGTTTACGAAGCGTCTCACTCAGGGTTCGTGTACGTGACTGTTTTCCTCGCGATGCCAAAATACTCATTTCGAAGCAAACAAAAGTCGAATTTCTCACTTTCGGAGCTTCACTTTCAAGGGCCTTTTGGGTGTTACATTTAATATGAGGAGTGAACCTGACTTATCATTATCACACTGTAGGACAAATAAATAGTAAATATAATAATTAATCCTCTTATATAATTATAATGACTGTTTCACTTGTTGGTATAAGTAATTTTTTTAATCCCACACAAACTAAACCATAAAGTAAACATATTATTATCATCACTCATATGGATTCTACTCACAAAATTATACCACCACAAAAAAAGGCGAGAATTATACCACCACAAAAAACAGAAAAAAGACTAGAATTATACCACCACAAAAAAAGGCTAGAACTAAACCACCACAAAAAAAGGCTAGAATTATACTACCACAAAAAAAAAGTCGAGAATTATACCACCACAAAAAAAGTCGAGAATTATACCACCAAAAAAAAAGTCGAGAATTATACCACCAAAAAAAAATGGCTAGAAAATATACCACCACAAAAAAAAAATGCTAGAATTAAACCACAAACACAAAAAAAGTCGAAAATTATACCACAAAAAAAAGAGTAGAAAATTAAAAAAAAAAAAAAAAAAAAATCGAATTATACCACTACAACAACACACACACACACACACACACACAACAGAGTCGGGCCTCCCTTACTGAGTGAGTGTAGGATGAGAGGTGAAGCAATGATGTGGCCATTATCTAGTGAGATGCCCCTTGTTATCAGGTACTACAACACACTCACTCCCAGACCAGACAAAAGAACTATAACCATATGGAGCAGGACAGTGAACCTACCACCACCACCACCACCACTACTACCACCACTACCACCACTACCACTACTACTACTACCACCACTACCACTCCTCTGTCTCTTCCCTTAATTCCCCTGTCATGCCCAACCTCCTCTTCCTCCCCACCCCTCCCCCACCACTCCCCTGTCTTCCCCTACACCTGCCATGCCCAACCTCCTCTTCCTTCCCCTTCTCCTACCCCTGCCATGCCCAACCTCCTCCTCCTCCCTTATCCCCATTCCTCTATCCTGTTGCTACCTCCCCTTTCTCTGTCCTTTCTCTCCCCCTGCCTATAACCCTGCCTATCCCACCTCCCCTTCCTCTGTCCTTGCCCACCTCATCCTTCCCCTGTCTGGTTCACCCCTACCCCTTCCCCTTCTACTACCCTGTTCCCTATCCTACCCATCCCCTATCCTACCTACCCCTCCCTACCACCATTCACCTTTGTCCTTCCCTATACCCTTTTCACCTTTGTCCTTCCCCTTCCCTCCCCATACCTTGTTCAACTCTCCTTTCCCTCTCATATGCTATCCTTCACTGTCTTCTCCTCTCACTTTCTTTCATCGATTACCTAATACAATCGAGTTAAACAATAAATATAACTCGTAACATAAATATATATATAGTTCCTAGAGTACCGCAATTTCTAACAATATCACATGTCCCAGGGAAGGCCACCTAAAAAAAAAAAAAAAAAAAAAAAAAAAATCTTCCACTCTTAGGCACATACGTCATTTTACACAGTTTACTAAAAATAACACCAGATGATTTTGAGTATGCCAGGAAAGTCGTCGTCGTCCCATGAAGGTTACACCACCACTTCTGACCAACGGGGTTTTTTCCTGTAACTTCTAAAATCCTCTACCGTTTACGTAAGTGCATTTTGCTAGACGTAAGACATTGACTTAATTGAGGGGATAACACACTTCTGGTATATTGGAGTACCTTGATTCCTCCAAAGTATGCCAGGAAACAAGGACCAGAAGAACAAAAATAATGGTGTTCTGTTGCTTGGAATAGTTTGGAGGAATCATTTGCTCCAGAATTATCATCAAAAGTGTATTGTCCCCTTAATTGAAATATACTGTAATGATTCAATTCTTAAAACGTCTTGGGTCTTTCCTATGACATGTATTATTTTCCAGTGTTGGTCAGAAAGTATTACAAAAGGTCAAACAAATTATATCCTTTTGAAGGCCTGTGACGCGTTATTATTTTGTTTGCATTCTTTATATCTCTAGATTATTTCAGTGCGACAGGTGCAAAAGGTTTAAAAACGAGTGTACAGTACATATCGATTGGCTGGTGTCGTGTTTTCTCCATTCCACTCACCCCTTCTTTCTTAACCATGACCAGTTTCAGTCTGTGACCAAGATTAAACCAAGGGTCAGACAAAATAATATTCTCTCTAAAGCTAAAATGTTTGTGTGTAAGCGTTCATTCATTAGTAGCAAGGACTCGAACCCAGGCACTGCTTTGAAACCTTAAGAGATTTATTTGTTCGCCAAGACAAAAAGGGAAATAAATGGTCCACTGCTTCGAAATGATGAGCCTGAAACACTTTGGTTGCGAGGTCAGTGATGCAAACATACGAACAAGTGCGAATTCTGAGACGTTTAATAAATGCCGGGTCAAAGGATTTAAGTAAGGATTGTACCTCAGGAAGGATAAATCACTGACACTATAGAAGGATTAACCACAGCATCGGGTCCTGAACCAGTGCCAGGGAAGAGTTACCGGTTCGCAGTTATGGATACAACAACAACAACACGAACCGAGAAGAGAAAAGCATGTGGGGCACGCACCTGGGATGGGCAGACGCTCAGCAGAGGTTATGTAGTGGTCAATAACAGTGACACTTGAACACGGCACAGGTGAGGTTGGATCCCAAGTGGTTAAAGGTGTGGGCGAGCGATCAGCACTCCACTCGCCACTGCCCAACGTCCAAACAAACAATGCTACAGTCAACCACAAGTCCTTGCAACACGACACAACACCCTCACCCGTCCGTGCGACACAGCGGTCAGCGGGCAACTGAGTGAGACAGACTGTGGTGGTGGAAGGAATCGCTGGAGTCTGGCGTTGGACGTTCCGGGGATCCAAGAGGGGTGGAGTTGACTGAGCGAGGAGAGGTGAGGTGGCCATCTAGCGGCGGAGGAAGGAAGGAGGCACTGCTTGGCCCCGACGGGTTAAAAAATGCATTAGTCTGGCGTGCAATGTTCGTCCGGGCGTGTGTGTGTGTGTGTGTGTGTAGAGAGAGAGAAAGGGTATAGGTTGACATTGGGGTAGGATTTGGGAGAGGGTGTGGCGGGAACTGGGAGATAAAGAGTAAAACTGAGTTACATGGCACTAGGATTGAGAGGTGTGTGTGGCCAGACTGGGTGACGGAGGAAGGAGGGTAGGTAGGGGAAAGGAGAGAGGTAGAGAAAGAGGAATAGTTGAAAGGAAAAGAGAGAAAGATGGGTAGCGGAAAGAGAGTGAATGAGAGACCGAAGGAGGCAATAGAAATAGAGACAGGTAGGTAGAGGAGAGAAGAAGGCAGAGCTAGAAGGAAGGAGAAAAAGGCAAGCTGAGTGGGAGATGAGAGTGTGACAATCCTGTATAAGGGAGAAAAGGGAGGGAGGGAGAGGTAGCTGAGAGAGGGTGTGGCAATGTTGGTTACAAGGAGGGAGGGAGGGAAGGAATGGATGGAGGGGTGGGGGAGGGAAGAAAGGGATGGATGAAGGGAAGAGATAGAAGGGAGGGAGGGAGGGAAGGGAAAGGAGGGAGGGAGGAAATGAAGGAAGGGATGGATGGATGGAAGGGAAAGGAGATAGAGAGGATAGAAATGATTGAGACAGGTAAGGAAGGAAGGGAGGGAGGAAAGGAGGGAAGGAAAAATAGAAAGGAGGGACACAGGTATCGAAGGAAGGAATGAAGGAAGGTGAGGGATGGATGTGTGAAGGAAGGTGAGGGAGGTAAAAGAGATGAGGGAGATCGTTTAGTCAGTGTGAGGGGCAGGGAGGTAATAATGGGACGACTGCTGTGTGATGTACTGACTCGGATAGGTCGGGGAGGGGAGGGGTAGAGAAGGGGTCGTGGAGGTGAGGAAAGGCCTCTACTGTGTCTCTCCTCCATCGCCTTCGTCTCTTGAAGTTGAATTATATTTTATTGTTATTGTTATTGTTATTGTTTTCTTTTCGTTTGGTTTTCCTACTTTTGTTTCTCTTCCTCCTTCTTCCTCTTAGTTTTGAGCAGTGAATGTATACAGGTTAATAAAAGTCTCATAAAACTATTGCAGTGCAAATTTTATTCAATTAATGAGACAATTCAAGTTTATGCAACATTATTTTATTGGCATAGGTCAATCAAAATGTTAATAGTTGTGCATAACATAGTGAAATTGAAAACTCTATTCTTGATTTAATGATTTAGTCTTCTAATAAATTTCGTAAACACAGTGAAAGATAAAAGTTAATATTATGAAATGTGCAAGAATATAATTATGCCTTGTGTGGAAAGCTTAAAATGAAGGGGGGGTGATACAGTGTTGATAAATCCGGAGCATAATAAATTTTCCTCCAAACTATTCCAGGCAACAGGCCACCATTACTCTTGTTGTTGTTGTTGTTGTTGTTGTCCTGTTTCCTGATATACCAAGGAGGAATCAATTTAAGGCGTTCCAATGTACCAAAAATATACCATCCTCCCCTTAAGTACACACTGTTTAGATTATAATAAGTGTAGAGTTTATAATGATACCAGGCTGATGATAATAGTTTCCTGATGGACTCTTTAGACAAGCATCTGTGTCCCTCATCCTCAGTTTCTTGTCCTTCATTCCCAGCTCTTATTATTATCTCTCTTTTCCTCGGGTGCCATCCAATTATTACGGTATCTAAAACCAAGCTGGAGGACGAAGGAAGCTTTAACAATTAACCAGAGGTGGAGGGACGAAGTACTCGACTGATGCATGGGAGTTCAGTCTTAACACACGAGGCTTTCATTGAATATACAACAGCCACATTGGTCGGTGTCCTCTTCCTCAGACGACCCAGATGACATGATGAAGAAGTCATGACAGTAATCCTTCATAGAGGTCGGGAAGCAGAAGGAAGGAATGTCAGCCAACATATCACACTGACACTCACATTTAGCGTCTTCAATCTGCTGTGGTGTGAGGCAGTCTTGGCGGGTCTGGAGAGCAAAGCAGTAATTATTTCTTACTATATATTATGTTGGAGTGATAGCAAATGTGAGAGAGTATATACAGAATAGAGTATAAATTATATGTTATTAATACCAGTGGAGAAGGAGTAATACCCGGAGTGTATAATATTATAGAATGGATTATATTATATGTTATTATCCAGGTGGAGAATTTAAGTAGGGATAGTATTGTGGATGAAATGAATGATAGACTCGACTTGAATACGATTTAATATACTGTTTTTGTCGTGGTGGCAACAGCTAAGGTCAATAATTATGCCATCAGAAGTAAATCTCATCTTAGATCTTTGTGAGTGTGGTGTGAGGGATTGACCTGAATCTTCTGAAGGAGGAGGTCCCCAGCAGTAGGTTGAGGTCCCATGGTTAGCAGGAATGACACCAGGCACACCACGCCCAAACCTACACTCACACGGCCACACATTATTATCGATCTGAGTTAGGGAGAAAGATTTGAAGTTATTAATAGATTAAGTTACCTCGTATTTTTTAATTAGGAAGAAAGAGGTAGGACGTCAGAGAATACATATATCAAATTGATGTATATATTGATTTGAAGTAATGATTATATAGAAAATTACCCCGTATTTCGATACAATACGGTATATAAAATTAATATATTCATAATTACGTGATCTAAAGTCATGAACAATATGAAAATATAAAAAATGTATAAAATTATGAAATACATAAAATGTTTTGAGGAATCAGTTGCTCCCGCTTTACCAACATTGTTACACTTGTTTATTATAATCGTCTTGAGTCAAAATACAAATATCACGGTAAGATTCAAAGGCCCAAAATAACTAAAATATTTAATCAACTAAATCATCGATCGTTTTTGCCTCGTAAGCAAAAAAATAAATATATATATATAAATTAATAACTAACTAACTAACTAACTAAAATAAATAAATAATAATAATGATAATAACAACAATAATAACAATAATAACAATAACAATAATAAAAATAAAAATAATAATAATAATAATAATTAATAATGATATTCAATTACATGCATTAAGAGCCTTAATAAAATCCAAAGTTGATGGCGTCATTCCTCATTCATTATAACACATCAATCACTCTCTCTGACCAACACCTGTGAACTCAGATTTTTTTTTTTTTTTCACTGGAGAAGATGAGTCAGCTCTTGCTTCATATAACACTTGTTGCGTTTCAGGTGGAGTCAATCCCTAATATTATCAACACCAGACGATGTATTATATTGTTTAGGGAAAATACGAATTATAAATCGGTACTGATTCCTCCACACTATGCCAGAAAACACACTATATATTGTTTTTTTTATTCGCCTACTGTTTGATTTTAATAATGATAATGATAATAATAATAATAATAATGAAAATAATAATAATAGATAAATATATTTAAAAAAAGCTTTGTGATCAAAGCTTTGGAAGGCCGAGCGGAGTTGAAAGTCGTCGCTGATAATTAATTAATGTCACTACGGGAATATTTTCCTTTTAATCATTAGGTTATGTTTTTTTTCATTAGAAGAAATTACAATATAATTCTTCCATTTTCTTTCATTGATTAGTTTAATGATGATATCTGGTATGGTCTAGGAGGAATTAGTTAGGTTATTATGACATATTCTAAATTCTGGTGCACAAGAACTGAGGGGCAAGAAAAATGTGTATAAAATTTTAGAAGACTCACTTCACTCGCGTCGCTCTCTCTGCCCAGGATAATAACAATATTAATAATAAGTGTGGGAGAACTGAAAGGTTAACTGCTGAGTTTTCTTAAGTACACTCGTGATACGTAAATTCTGACCAGAGACGAACGGCAGGCAGCAAACACACATACCCTACATTCGAACTCAGCCTCTATAGGTGTACTGGGTGGGGAAATGAACAATATACCGGGCGATTCGAAGCTTTCTGCCCCTCCCACTCTGGTCAGGAATTATGTATCACGAGTGTACGCTACAGAACAGAATACACACACAGAACAGAGTACAGAAACAGAACAGACTACAACAGACGAAGCAATGATTATACACTGACCTGGGGTTTTGATGTTTACTGGAGAGAACTTGGAAGAGAAGTGAACAACGAGCTTATATTCAGCTTTAGAACACCTGCACTACACGAACTGAGGCAGGTGGGAGACGAGGGGGGAGGGAGGAGGGGGAGAAGAGGGGATGGAGGAGAGAAAGAAGAGGAGGGGGAGGGGGAGAGACTAGGGGATGGAGGAGAGAAAGAGGTGGATGGGGAGGGGGAGAGAAGAGGGGATGGAGGAGAGAAAGAGGAGGGGAAGAAGGGAGTGGGAGAGGAGTTAGAGGGAAGGGGTGGAGGGGAGAAGAGGGAATGGAGGAGATGAAGAGGAGGGGATGAGGTCTAGGAGAGAAAGAGAGCAAGCAAGGGGGAGAAGGAAGAGGGGGAAGAGAGTGACGTGTAGCAGAATAGTCAGTCTTGTTACATCAACACATATCTTCACTCAGATTATAAAGTTGTACTCTTCGCTTATACAACTATCCCTCTTTTCCTTTTATGTCCTTCCTGCTTGCTGTCTCACCTTTTCATCACCTTCTTCTTGTGCTATATGACCTTGATGTTGTGACTCCTTATATCAACAAACAATCAATCAATCCTACTAACTGCTGGGTGAAGAGGGACATAGGGGGCTGGATATTTTTTTCAACAATTCCACAGACTCAAGAAGAAGAGAAAAACAAACAGGAGAGAGTATAAGAGCGATGGACTGGGATGAGTGGCGATAAATGAACGCAATGGAAAGAAAGATAAGACACATAAAGAAGGGAAACTAAAAGGAGGAAGGGAGAGTGGTTGGGAAAATGTGAGAAGGAAAAGGATGAATATGTGGCAAGATTTATGATGTGAAAATGAACAGAAATATATACATATAACGAAAAATTATTAGAGCGAGAGTAACTGAATGCTTAAGAGAATAAAAGGAAAATGCTGATATGGTGGAATATATTTAATAAATTATTATATTGAATATTGGCTATGCATCATCTCACACCTGTATACACACACACAGAACGGATACACAGGTGCAGACACACTCCTCTTTGATCAGACTTTGTACATGCACACGAAATCGGATGAGTGACCTAATATACACATGCACGTAAGCAAACATACATACATACATATATACATACATACTGTACATACACAAGCAGGCACGCATTCTCTCTCACACACACACACACGTTCCCTTTAACACACCCACCCAAATCTTCACTTCATTCACACTAAGACAACACACAAAACTAACTGAGACAAAATTATCCACAAACCACAACCATCACCACAAAGACACAACAACGAAAACAACAACAACAATAACAACAACAACAACAATAAAAACAATATCATCAACAACAAAACAACAACAACAACAACCATCACATTACTCCAATTCTCAGTACATACTTTGGTACACAAAAATTCCTTCCTTCTTTAATTATTATCTACAAAAATAGTGACTTCTCTGTGGTGACTCATTCAGGCTATAATTATATTGTTGCTGACTGAAATAACGAATCTTTGAGCACCAATGTACACTCAAAATCAAAACTATGTATCTAGGGTTGTTGTTTCGAATAGCCTGGTCGAGTACTAAGCGAGCTCAAGCAAATATGAAACAGGATAAGATTTATAATTGGTTCACTACTACTACGTAAAATTATTCGAAACTTCATCAAGACCTGGGAACAAATTTTGGACTGCGAGTGTACATTCATAATCCACGCATAAATAGAAACGCAGATCACATTACTAAAGAACCCAGTAATGTCGTCAGAAAATTGGAGGTTAGTGAGTCCTGCAAATATTACCACAAAACAGCATCTGTACTGAAGGAGATAGTTTCGTGGCAGAGTTTGGAGGAATCAGAAGCCACCAACTCTCTTACACGATCACAATCATGGTCTTTAATCAACCCATCCCATTCTGAGAGGTTCGTGTCATGAGTTAATGGGTGATATAGATACATTTGATACAGTGGAGTACTTTGATTCCTCCAATGAATATCAGGAAACAGGACCAACGAATAACTATATGATGGTATCCTGTTGTTTGGAATAGTTTGGAGGAATCAGTTGCTCCAGACTTACCAAAACTATAACACTCACTTTAATGGGAAAATAGTTCATTAATATTCCAGGGTAACACTTGGTTTCAGCTTGAACACATCTGTACACCTTTATCCGAGTCGTCATTAAATTGATAGTTATAAATAGAGATGTCAAAGTTCTTAATATCATCAACTTTATCTCCATTTATTCCGTGTTCCGTGTCCATTTATTCCGTGTCCATTGATTCTTTATTATTCATAGCAGGTGACTCATATAAGAGTGACTTTATATAATGTATGTATTTCTGAAAAAGATATGCGCATATGTTCAGCCACAATCAAATATCCACCGACACTTTCCTTCCATCGTAGTAAATAATATTATGTTGGTAATAAAGAACAACACGTGTATTGTTTTGCAGCACCTTATAATAATAAAAATTGAGAGGGTTGAGTTGACATAAGGTGTAGTAAGATTATCGTTTGATGTGATACTGATTTATTTACACGATGAAAGGAAAGTATCGATGGTTATTTGATTGTGGCTGTACTGTACTTACAATTTATGCTGCCGGCTGTACACTACATAGGAGACGTCAGAGGTGGTGGCGTTTGTTCGACACACTTTAAATAAACTTTATAGATGATCGTGACGAAGCAGGAGTTGAGGCAGTGTTTCCAGCAGAGAAGAGACTGAGGAATATTACTGAGTTTAATGTGATTCGAATAATAAAGCACAGTTCGAAATCTCTCGTAGGTTGTTCAATCGTTCGAACAGGTATTCATAAAAATCGTGTCAGGTTCATTTCAAAACGATGTACCCTTTTCCTCCTCTTGAAAAACGAGTCTATGTTATTGTTTTAAAGCAATGCATGACGGGTTCTATAAACTCACCAACAAAATTTTAACTTAGGGTGATTTTTACATTAAATTTTATTATTTTGGTAATCGTAACAGTTCAACATGAAGCACATAGTTATGACTTCACAACAAATACTCCTACAACACCTTCGAATAAAACGCCAGGGAAAAAAAAAAAAGGATGCGAATTTATTGTTATTGTTGTTGATCTCTGTAATAATATTGGTTCATAATAATCACTCATTTGGCATACTAACTTATATTCACCTGATGCTGGCTGGACCTTTGTATCACTTTGTATCCTTTTGTATCCTCTTGTATCTTGTATCCTGAACATTGAAGACGTCTCTGAAGTCTGAAGGTCTGAAAACTTGCTGATTACTTCATTTATTCAGCTGCCAGTCAAATAAATAAATTCAATAAATAAAATAAAATAAATAAAATAAAATAAATTCCTGTGGAGTCATTCAAGTGAAGTAGATAATCTTACAAAAACCATTACCATATTATTATACATTAAATTATTTTCTGTGGTTAATGAATAATACAACTCACATGGACTCTTCATTTCCATAAAGATGCAGTACAGACATTTGGACAACAAAGAGAATTAACATAGGTGATTTTATATATACATGGGAACATCCTACAGCATTTAATCTATACACCATACATACATACTTACTTACCTCACATACATTATACATATTTAATCTATACACCATACATTCATACAGTATATACTTACTTACCTCACATACATTATACATATTTAATTTATACACCATACATACATATTTAATCTATACACCATACATACATACACACTTACCTCACATACAATTACAAATACATCTTTTAATATTATAATACAATCTACACGTCGTTTCAGGAATCATAATTATTACAAGATATTCATTAATTTCAACCCTATTCATACTTGCCATCATAAGGATATAAATAAAAGAACTTGTAAACAAAGTAAAGGAATAAAAGTTATAATTTTTTCACTACTGTCATTATTTTTTTATTTTTTTTAACATACCCTGATAAGCTCCGTAAGTTTAAGCCAATTGTGGTTTAACAGGAGTCCTTCTGATTCCTCCAAACTAAACGATGAAACATACAGACTCAGATACTACTACTTAGCTGAGATGTTTCGTTGCCTAGTTTGTAGCAATCGGTTTATCCATTACATCAATATTTCCTCCAGTAAACTACAGTACCCCCTCGCCAAATGTGTATACTGATAATTTCCTGTTGCTTTGGATTATGTTTTTGTTATTATTATTATTTTTTCTTTGCCTTGATAGACTGACATCCGAGGGAGGGAAATATTTATTATTCTATGTGATATTATTTCATGATGTAGTATTGTAATTAATGGCATAGGAACTCGTTGGGTTTGGCCACTAAACCCGTCATCTTACAGTCGTACCTGGTGCACACACACACACACACACACTCACACACACACATACACACACACACACACACACACTGTATACTCTATAGTTTTATATCCACATTTAATAAAAGGCAAATAGTATCAGTCACTCCCAGTCTGATATTAGCACACTTTATAACTAATACTAAGCTTTTTTTTATTATATCCAAAACTGAGCAAGCTATACATCCCCTCCTTTCCAATAGACAGTTAGGAGCATAATTTTACAGAGCCAATTTCAATAAACAAAATGTTGAGATAATCCATTAGTTTTAAGGTAAATGTATTGGGCCAATTAAGTGATAAACATACGAACTGTAAACTTCACTTGATGTCATGTGAATCCCTTACCCAGCTAGAGTATGTTAGCAAAGGGAGTCATAGCCTGAGATCTCGTCACTACTACCACCACTAACAACACCACGTCCAATCTCTTCCTTGGGTACCTCAAACCCTCTGATCTTCATGTAGTATCCACCTGAGGTATCCCTGGCCAGTGTTGACATTTGGTCCTCTTCCTTGTCCTTCACCACCACCCTAATGATGTACACTTCGTTCACTTTGTCTTTGCCAATCATTTGATCGGTTTTCGCTTCATTAGTCGTGGGTGAAGAACATTTTACTACTCCTTGAACTTCCGGCTCGGATTTTATACTTGATTTGTCTTTGTCTCCGCCTCTCCTGCTTAACCTCTTCAGTTTGTCCCACTTATCTGACTCCAACAAACTTCTCCCACATTCTTTGCTCCTTTTAAATTCTGCACTAAGCATTTCCTTCAACTTCTCTCTTTTGGACACCTCGTGGCTGTACACTTCATTATCCTTGTCCTTTTCATATACCGAACTGGGCACAACATCACATAACCTATCATCCCTCTGCAACTCTTGCCTATACACTCTGCCTACACTATCACTAGGATCTCTCTCTTTTATACTGGCACTGTCCTCCTTCGAGCTGCTCTCTGATACTCTGGCACTGGACCTGCGGCTGCCAGTCTCACTCGGAGTGCCACTGCCGCTACGTCGAATCTGCTTCCTTGCCGAACCATTACTTCGTAGGCTAATATTACTCAAACTACTGATGTTGTTGGAGATCCTTCTACTAAGTTTCTCTTCCTTCTTACTTGATGCTCTCTGAAAAAGACTTAAGTTGGGGAGACTCAAAGGACCCTCAAATCTGGAAGAAGAACCAGCTCTTCTGGCAAAGTCACAAATCTCTGCATAGTGACTCTCACCTGCTTCCTCTTCTTTTTCAGGTATTGGGCTTATGTCATCAACCACACGTGAGTAGTCCATGTTTTCTACTGATGCGGTCGATATAAAACTGCTGCTTTCACTTTCTACTTTCTTCTCGACCTGTTTAGAATTTTTACCATTCTGTAGAACATACGTATTCTGTTTGGAGATTTTGCGAATGTCAGCATTCTTTTTGTTTTCTAAGCCTGAATCTTTAATTGGATAATTGTTGAGACTACTGCTTCTGTCGTGATATGTGAATTTCGTTTTCTCCACACTGTTCTCTCTTCTTCTAAAATCTCTAAACCTAAGTTCTCGACTCTTGTCCTTATTGGTAGGGGGTAATCGACCTTCCCTGGAGTGGTCACGCTCACGTACTTTCCTCCTGTCGTGGTCAGAGAGGAAGGAGAGACTGAGGGGTCGTACGTTCGTAAAGGGCTCCACGAATTTGTCACTCAGTGATCGGGTCAATGACCTTGACCTCTTCTCTGTCACATGGTGAGTAACCTACGGAAAGTAAGAGTATTAATAATAATACGTACATTAAATAAGATAATTCAGCAACACTGTATGTTATGATTATTTAACTCAGTAGAAGCGTGGGTATGCATCTTGAAGCTATACTTGAATTAATTGAATACTTCGAATACAGTATATTGGTAACTAATTAGAGAAAGCTATGAATACGTCCCTATCAATGTTAAAAGAAATAGATGTGAGTAACCTTTCTGCATAGCCTATATATAACTCACAACAATGACTGCAGAAAATATTAGATAAACAAGAGTAACCAAATATTTTCCACTATCCCATCGGTAAGTTAATTCCACTTTACGTATATTAATCTGGCTAAAAACAGACGATTTTACTTGATAACAGAAATATACTGCACTAAATTGGTTACTATAAACTCTGGAGCCGAATCCATATTCTTTTACAACGATGTGAATAACAACGATCACCAGACTCGTTCAAAATGAGAAAACATTGGAAATTAAATCTACACCAGACTCATTACGACTAAGTTGTGTGTATTTCTCTCTGCCAGTGTAACTAGCACACTTGGACCTACTTTGGAGAGTGGAGCAGGAATGAGCACACAGGGGAAGAAGTGATTCATGCACAAGGAAATGTGCCAACCTTGATCTGCCGTCGCCAAGCCTCGGCCTCATCATCACAGTATGACACAGTCTTGAGGAAGATGGGTGATTTGGGGAACATGGTGTCCTTGACTGGTGTGAGGGCAAAGTTGGATGCCACGTCTATCTCAAAGAGTGTTGCATCGGCTTCATTAGTCATGGTGCAGGCCAGGATGACAGCTTCCTTCTGTGCCTGCTCCAGTCGTAGTACACCTGAGGATAAAAGTGTACAATTAATACACATAACAGGTTTGTATTTCTACATTATTATCACACAACTACAGTCGTCAGTTTTGTAATTCGTGAATATAGTAAATTTGACCTTTGCATTATCTTAACTGAATTGAGTACTTCCTTCACAGTAAAGTTTGGACAATACTTAGCATGCTAGAGTTACTGGCTCTTTTTTTGTAATGTTTAGACTTCAAAGAGTATATGTTATAAAATATATCTTGTGACAGGTAAAACTGAAGAACCTCACAGAGTGAACGAAAAAGAATATTTTTTTATGGATTACAATATTTAGTGTTTGCATCCAGAGAAAGAATAAACTTTTTAATTTTTCTGTGTGTAAGGACTGACCTGTAAAGTTACATGGCACCCTGGGCATGTAACCACACACCAGCCTGACGGTGAGGGGCAGCCGGTGGTTCTTGAGGATCTGTGTCATGAGGTACACGTGGTTGGGGTTCTTACTCGACTTGTGGGCTGTTGTGTAGAACCGACCGGACGCAGAGAACGGCAAGAACACCACCTGACAAATCACAAAAGCTATGTTACATTGCTGCTCTTTGTGTTTGCAGACAAATAAAATGAAATAACTAAGTCTGGGACAAAGAGACTTATGGTCCTCTATTAATATAACTTACAACTATAGAAATCAAGTTTATACTCTGCATACTCACTAATTAAGCACTCTTATGACAGTTAAATTGTTTTGCAAGTTAATGACAAGCATATAGCTAAAATATTTGAAGGCAATGTCAAATGTGAAATTATTCAAGTAAACTTAACCTTCACTCTGAGTGTTTAACAATATTATTATATTTTCCTAACAAATACAATTAAATTATTACAAATTTCATATACACTACAATTAAAAACATCCAAACCTTCTACATTTAGGTCTGCAATAATACAGATACAAGTAATTATTATAAAAGGTTTTGACCAAGAAGCAAAGAAAAGCTTAGTTCTGACATAATAATTGGTGGACCAGAACAATTCAGCAACAAGTGTCTGGCTCATCAGTTACTCATATATATTTTTATCATTCTTGGGCCAGCAAGTTTAATCCAGATTCCGAGGACAACTTGCTCAAATAAATAGTAAAGTTTTGAGACAAATGAACAGTCTTCCCACTTGGTAGACAATGGTAACACTACATAGGAGTATGTTTAGACTTTGCTTTAAAATAACCTCACATTATTCGAGCAACTGATACTGAAAATTAGTTACTCAGTATCGATTATTATGACCTTCTGTGGAATAAATATCATTTTTATCGAACTTGGGCCGTTTGTAAAAGTTAAGAAAACTCTTTTTATATCTCATAAAAATAATGTACGACCTTTGGAACAAGAAATTATTCTTAAAAGTCAGTTTTTTAGTTTTAATATTAAAGTGGATCATTTATCTATGCAATTACATCCTTTTTAATTATTTTTTCTTCTGGTTATAAGAAAAATTGGAGTATTTAACTGACTTCCTTTTCTTACGTATTCCTAAGATCACACTAGCCACAAGGGAATTGGTATGTACATTATTTTTCGTCAAGATAAAAGAGACAAAAGTATATGACAAATAAGACCATTACCGTATATTCATTAAACGTCTCACTATTTACAAGGCAATCTGTACAACATGATTTTTTTTCGTGATGTTAAAAGAGACACTGGATTAAGAACTCACCTCATTCCTGTATATTCATTAAAAATACCCAATATTTACAGGGGAATCTGTACATAATTTTCTTTCGTGATGTTAAAAGAGACACTGAAATATTATTATGAACTCACCTCATTCCTGTAGTTGAGACACTGGGCGTACTTGTCACAGTAGGAGGAGGAGGAGGACAAGTCACGACCTCGACCCCCACTGTTGGTCCGCCTGGCGTTGAGATCCTCGTAGATACCCAGCAGTTTTAACACGTGTCCACTCTGTACCAATGTCTTCTGGTAGCTCAGCCCTCCGCTCTCTGTCGGTCGGTGGGCAATGTGAGATTATTTCTATGTAAGTTTTTTTTGTGTGTGTTCTGTATATTTTATATCTTTATATAAACCACTAGTCGTTTATTCTATTATGCAAGCTCTTATGTCCTGCATTTTTTTTTTAACTTATATAAACAATATTTCGTTTTATTATTATTCAATGCAAGCTCTTGTGATCTGCATTATATTGTACTTTTAAACTAATACTTCTTTATTATATTGTAAGTCAATATGATAGTACATAAATTAGTATATAAATTCATTTATTAGAAGGTAAAATTAATCAATACCTTCAATATTACAGTTTTGATTTCAAGTACGAATAAATAGTGCAGAACTGATAATATTATTAACTTGCCAATGTCCAACAATAGAAAAAGATCATATTCAAGATTGTGACAAATAAATACATAAAGCCTTTAAAATCTTGGCAGGATGTGGTACCTGTTACACAGTAAAAACAACACACAATCAGGACTCCACCCATTGCATCAACAGACCTTGAGCAAATAACATCATATCAGATTTTGGTGCAGATTATGTTTGTCGTCTCGTCTTCAGGATAACAATAATGTGAAGAAAAGAACATGTGGAGGAGTGACTATAAATTTTTGTGTGAGTATGTGAAGGAAAGAGCATGTGGAAGAAAGAGTGACTATAAATGTTTGTGTATGTGTAGGAAAAAGTGACTATAAATGTTTTTAACTTTTTGTGTGTATGTGAAGGAAAGAGGCTGAGGAAGAGTGACTATAAATGTGTGTTGTTGTGTATGTGAAGTTGAAGCTGACCGTCGTGTTTGTTGGTGAAGGCAGGCACGTCGTATCGGGTGAGGAAGAAGGACACTTGGCTGGATGCGACCTGTTCCACGGTGCTGTAGTAGGGAGCCGTGTGGCCATCACTCGTCACCACCGCAAACCACCCTGTAACAAACACAGATATTAGTATTAGTATTATTAGTATTAGTATTATTATTATTATTATTATTATTATTATTATTATTATACACCAACACCAACATCAACAGTCATTCTCAAACAGCAACAGCTCCACCAGTCACTTTCACACACCATCATCATCATACGGTCACTCTCACAAAAAAGGATATTGCTACTACTACCACAAATAATAATAATAATAATAATAATAATAATAATAATAATAATAATAATAATAATAATAATAATAATAATAATAATAATAATAATAATAATAATAATAATAATAATAATAATAATAATAATAATAATAAACACATTGCAACTCAAGGTGTGTAAATCTGCTGCATAAAATAATGTTCTCTAACACTCAGGGTTAATCTCAGCCCCAGGACACGACAGCTTGTTGCCACTACCACCACCACTACCACTACTACCACCAGCACTACCATTACCAGCACTACCACCACGCTAACACTACCTCCACTACAACTACTACCAGCATCACTACCAGCTCCACTACCACCAACCAGCCAGTCTACCCTCACCACGACCACCTCTCCAACCAACCACCACTACCACCACCACCAACCATACCAAACAATCTACCCTCATCCCCACCACAGCTACCACCACAACCACCAGTCTACACTTTCCCCACCTTCAACCCCCCTCACCAAAGCCAGTTACCCTCAAAGCCCACAACACAACAACACACACACACACACACCAGATGTTTGCCACGCTTGAAGACTGTGTGTGTGTGTGTGTGTGTGTGTGTGTGTGTGTGTGTGTGTGTGTGTGTGTGTGTGTGTGTGTGTGTGTGTGTGTGTGTGTGTGTGTGTGTGTGTGTGTGTATATGCCTGAGGACTTTGCGACAGACACACAGCCACCAGAACGAGAAGACATTCCCCTCAGGCTTTGTATAAGAGGGTAATAATTGGGATGGTGGCTGTTGTTGTTGTTGTTGTAGCACATTTGAGGTACTTATTTACATACCCACAGACTAACCCAACACCCCACATCCTCTCATTAATGTTACTTTAGTTCATTTTCTTGCATCTGTCTTAGTCTTTCTTAGTTTTTGTCTTTCTAATTTTTCTTTTCTGTGATTATCTTTATCCTGTTTTGGTATTCTCATTTCCTCGTTTCATTCTTAGATTTGTATTCGGGATTCTGTATCATTCATCATCAGTTTTAGTTTCTCTGTTTTATTATTTTTCTTTGTCTGTATCCTGTTCTAGCATTATTCTCATCTTCTCATTTCATTCTTACATCTTCATACTACATTCTGTCTGTGTTGTTCAGTCTTATCTTCTCTTTTTTCCTTTATCATTATCCTATTCTTGTATTATTTTCATTTCCTCAGTTCATTCACGTCTCTGTGTAATTCTGTGTCCTTCAACCAAATATCTAACTTTTTTTTTCTTCAGATCATATTATCTCGTTTTTGCCTGTTCTGTTCAGGTTATCTAATTTCCTTAGTTCATTCATGCCGCTGTGTTTGTGTGTGTGCGTGTGTGTGTGTATGTATGTGTGTGTGTGTGTGTGTGTGTGTGTGTGTGTGTGTGTGTGTGTGTGTGTGTGTGTGTGTGTGTGTGTGTGTGTGTGTCCTTCAATCTTACCTCTCTCAATTTCTTCTTACACAGACTATATGGAATGAAAGAGAGGTTATCATTCTTACACAGGCTATAATTATAGAAAGAGAGGTCATTATTCTGAAAGTATGGCAATGAATGGTGATTACAATACAACACACCTAATAATAATAATGTTGTATTGTAGTAACGTAGTCATGTAGCTACGTAAATCCTTGAAAACAACAGTGTATGTACGAATTCTTGTGGCCAATAATAATACGTCACTACAACACGACTTTTCTTCCTCATAACGGTGCTGCTTGACGTAAGGAGCATAACATTACATTACATTACATCATCGTCAAATTCTAAGTTTTTTATTCCTTCCAACCAACTTACTAAGATCGGCAAATTCTAGTCTTTTTATTCCTTCCAACCAACTTACTAAGATGCAAGGAGTATCGCTCATAGACTTAGTTTCGACTAGTAAGTATTATTCCAGGGGGAGTATCCATCCCCTGTTTACATATATAGTGATTTAATATTTATCATAACAAAAGAACAGGCACAGTTTCGGACATATGAAACAGGGAATTGGATGGGAAGTTGTGACGTGTGTTTAGAGACGATGGGTCTTATGTCTCTATGCCTATCTGAGGGGCCGAGTTTAAAAAGTGTCTGTTTTATATGTGTCCTCAACTGTACACACGAGGTTATCACTGGGGCCCAGTTTGAAGTGTGTCTGTTTTATAATATGTGTTCTCAACTGTACACACGACACGAGATTATCACTGGGGTATATTATTTTCTCAGCACCAGTAAGACCCACGAGATCCACGAGACAGACCACTATGTATGTATCTTATAGGCAGGTCCGTGAGTAGCTTAACCTCACTCACTCGTCACCACTCTCCACTCCCCACACCAAGGTTACATAACATCAGGAGGTGCTTGCTTGCTTGCTTGTATGTATGTTAGAGGAGACATTACACTACACCTGAGTCTGCTTTTTATTTCCTTTTCATCCGTTGTTTATCCTTCTAGAGCCTGTTTTTCTTTTTCTTCTAGAGTCTGTTATTGTTTTTTATTTCTTCTTTTCATCTGTGCTTCATCCTTCCTGAGTCTATTTCTTCATTCCTTTCATACATCCTTCATCCTCCTAGACCCTGTTTGTTTTTCCTTTCATCCATCCTTCATCCTTCCTGAGCCTGTTTCGTTTCTACTTCATCCTTCCCCACCCAAAGTCATACCCTCATCGTCCCTCACCTACAGTTCAGTACTTGGCGACCTTCTCCCTCACCTTCACCCTTTGCCCTCAACAATATTCGCCAGCAATAATTAAGGGAAGGAAGTAGGTAACCTTTTCTGGACATGTTTTGGGAGTCCATGCATGAAGCCCCTCCAAAACTCAACTATAAAAAACAAACCCGTCCCCGGTACAGTTTTCATAGAGAGGGATTTTTTCTGTTTCCTTCATTTTATAATTCAAGCCATGTTTTATCTACAGTATAATCTAAGGTCAGGCAACTATATTTCCTAACTGTACCTCTCTTCTTTTTTTTTTCTCTCTCTCCCTTACCTTCCTTCCTCCTCCCCCCCCCCACCTCCCCTATTCTTAGACTGAAAAAAAAATTATATATATATACCTCTCTCTCTTTTCTCTCCCTTTAACTCCCTTCCCCCTTCCCCCCCTCCCCCCTATCCTCAGACCTCCCTCCCTCCCTTGCATCCCTTCCCTTCCCTTGCCTATCCCCCTTCACCCCCACCCCCACCGCCACCACACCTATACTCGGAGTGAAATAAAATAACAAAAAAAAAATCTTCCTGTGGAGAATAATTTATCTCCGCTTGTCATATCTTTACGCCAAACTTGATTAAAGAGAAAAAACTTGTTGTGCCTCAGTTGGTGAAGCCTGAGCCAACCCGACCCAACCCAAGAAGTAAGAAGTATATAAGCATGTTCTGTAAGGCTCCAGTAAGGCTCCAGTAAGGTTCCAGTAAGGCTCCAGTAAAAGGCTCCAGAAGGACTGACTGACTCACTGACTGCTCCATTTCAGTCAAGGGCAGCAGGTGGAGGTTGTTGTTGTTTCTGGTGTGGCTGAGGGAAGGGCATCACTTACATACTTACATACATACATACATGGAGGAGCACACACATACACACACATGCACACACACACAGAGAGAGAGAGAGAGAGAGAGAGAGAGAGAGAGAGAGAGAGAGAGAGAGAGAGAGAGAGAGAGAGAGAGAGAGAGAGAGAGAGAGAGAGAGAGAGAGAGAGAGAGAGAGAGAGAGAGAGAGAGAGAAAGTGAAAGAGAGTGAGAGAGGTATGTTTTCTCACCTGTGTATGAGTCAGGTATAACTATGGTTGGTCCCACTGGTGTCAGCTCTCCGTTCTTCCCAGGCCTCAATGACACTCCTCGGACCTGTGGAATTATTATACACGTCAGTCACACCCACAAAAATTATAAGAACACATCAATATTACACGTTATAATCAGTATAAGTAACGTAGCATCTCACCTCCTCAGACCTGTTAAATTATTATACACGTCAGTCACACCCACAAATATTATAAGAACACGTTGATATTACACGTTACCATCACTATAGGTATCAAATCACCTCGCCTCCACTCGTGTCCACTACCTATTTGTTAGCATCAGCCTTTGTTACTAATTTTTTCCACTCACTCCTGCATCATATCACCACCAATTCTGATATATCGAATGTCACGTTGGTTGAGCATTCATACTTGTCTTCAATTCCCAGTTCCCAAAATATTCAAAGTGCTGTGATTTTTTAAGCAAGCTTGGTCTATGTTTAGAACCCACCTTGAATGTCATGCCAAATACAGCCTTATCCTCCCAGTATATCACACACACACACACACACACACACACACACACACACACACACACACACACACACACACACACACACTAACTGTTCCATATTCACTTCAGTAGTTAATTAATCCGTGCATATAAAGGCATCATTGATTATGCAACACAGCAACTTGAATCCTGTTATCAACTTACTTGGAAAACGTACAGAATAATTCAATACTGATGTAAGTTTTCATTTAGTATACACAAAGGCAAGTATGATGTATTAAAGTAAAACAAAAACATATTAAAACTAGAACACAGTCGCTTTTTATTCACCCAGGCAACACCAGTATGAAATTTAGCTGGGCGTTAACGGTACGAAGATTTGTAAGGCAGGTGATAATTATATATACATAATCACATGCTTTTTTAATCGGCCCACGCGGAAGTGAAGAGTTAGCGAGTTACTCAATTTGCTTTTTTCTAGTTTTAGTTCATTTTTTTTTTTTTGTTCTGCCACCTGAAAGTGCGAGTGAAAAGCATTGGCAATATGAAGAGCTACCGATTCCTCCAAACTCTTCAACCAAACAGATTCTCTCCTCGTACTCTTTGGCAATAATTAGTCCATCTCCTTACATAGATTACAGGAACCAGCAACAGCAGCAGTAGCCCCTCTAATTCACCCTCAGCCCCACCCTAACTCCTATAATTAACACACACACAGTCTACGTAATCATAAGTGACGCCCGACTGGCTAGACCCTAAAATTAATAGCTGTATATAGGGATTCATTTGGTAATAATCTCTGCCACATAATTAACTAGGGTGTGTGCGTGTGTGTGTGTGTGTGTGTGTGTGTGTGATCTACAAGGGGTGTGGGTGGTAGTGGCTGCTACCAGGATTGCCAAGTTATAGACCGTATATATATATATATATTTTTTTTTTTTTTTTTTTATCAGTGATTTACAAGTGGTGTAATAAATATTTATGTTGCCAATATACCGTTCAACATAATATTTTTACTGCCACTTAATTTTCCAAAATACATTTAGGTTTATATGCATGCTTATGTGTGTGTGTATGTATGTGTATATGTATGTATGTATGTGTGTATCCATGTATGTATGTATGTATGTATCCATGTATGTATGTATGTATGTATGTATGTATGTATGTATGTATGTATGTATGTATGTATGTATGTATGTATGTATGTATGTATGTATGTATGTATGTATGTATGTATGTATGTTAAAAGATCACCTGGTTGGTCCGGGAAGCATACATGATTATCCAGCCAAAACAACGAGACAAAGAAAAATGTTAATAAATCAGGAGCAAATTATTCCTCCAAGCTATTCCAACCAACAGGCCACCAATATTTTTGTTAATCTGGCCCTGTTTCTTGACACACTTTGGAGGAATCAAGACACTCCAATATACCAAAAGTGTACTACTCCTAAAAAAAAAATGCAAAAATTATAATCAACTTGAAACACAGAGGAAAAATTATTATGATCACGTCCTGAAATGAAGACAAAAGGTCAGTCAGTCAGTCAGTCCTCAGTTCAAAGAGTGAAGAGAAAGTAGTAGTCTTAATTAAGGGTCCCTGTGATGTAGTCAGAAAAAAAATGGAGGTAAATGAGTCCTTCAAATTTTGCCATCACGAAATACCACCTCTATGGAAGGACCTTGTTTCGTAGCATAGTCAGGAGGAATCAGAAGCCCCCAATTTTCATACACGTTCACAGGCTGGATAATAATAATTGGTTTGGTATCAGACAATGGTGCAAAATAGTTGGTTATATGTCAAAAGATTTCTACAGTGTCTGGTTTGTCAGATAAGAAAGAGGATGGTGTAATGATGGTGTAACAGGGTTGGTTATAATTGTCAAGGTATTGTGTACAGTGGTTTGGTAGTATACACGAGAATGATGGTTTAATTAAATTGGTTGGTTATAATAATTACGTCAGAGAATAATTGTATGCAGGGGTTGGTGACATAATTATAAGATGATGGATTAATTGTTTTGTTTATAACGTCAGAGAGAAAGTGCAATGAATGAGTTTGGTTATGTGACTTAAGATAATGATTTAAATTGTTTCGTTTATAATGTCAAAGGAAAAGTATAATGAGTTTGGTTAGTCACATTTAAGATTATGGTTTAAATTGTTTTGTTTAATAAATAAATATAATGTAAAAGGAAATGTGTAATGATGTTGTTTGGTCCCATAAATTTATATTGATTTATATTGATTTATATTGATTTATATTGTTTTGTTTTGTTTACAATGTCAAAGGAAAAGTGTAATAAGGTTGGTTGGTTAGTTGGTCACATGTCAGGGGATGATGCAACGTGTTTAGGATCTCATTCACCACGTTTCAAACCGGTAAGGTAATCATCATCCACACACAAAGGAGTCGACTAACGTGGTCACCAGTGGGAAGGAAGCAAGTAGGGAGAGAAGGAGAGAGAAACCTGTCACTGCTGGATGGAAGGAAAGAAGGGAGGGAGAAAGGAGGTGAAGGAAAGAAGCGAGACCACGAGAAGGCAGGAAGGAAGGAAAGAATGAAGTAGGGAGGGAAGGAGGGAGAAACCTGTCACTGCTGGAAGGGAGGAAAGAAAGGAAAAAAGAAATAAGACGAGAAAGAAGGAAGTAGGGAAGGAAGGAAGGGAGGGAGGGAAGGAGAAGAGACAGTGTGAAGCCAGGGGACATTGTGATTGCTGGGTGAGGTGACAGGAGCCGGCTTCCAGGAGGTCACCAGGGCACCCAAACAGACAAGAGGAAAAACCGTAGTGATGAAAATACCGAAATGGGATATAATGGCTGGCTACTGATATCCTGCCTTGCTCTTTCTTATGATCACAAATGCTGTAAATTGAAGAAGCCTTAAACTACAAATCAGTCCCAATTATGTTTTTATTTATCCAGTTAGCTTAGTCTCTTGATTATGTAACGTGATGTGAGTAAAAATTAATTGTAGGTGTAATTATCAGATAGTAACGAAATGTATATAATTAATGTCCAACTTAATTAAGGGAATAAATCGTATGTTTTTGATAGTGTGGAACGCCTTGATTTCTCCAAAGTATGCCAGGAAACAGTTCCAGATGAAGAAAAAAAATAATGGTATCTTGTTGCCTGGAATACTTTGGAGGAAACAAACCCCTTCACTGCAAAAGTATGAAAAAAAAACTTCACTCCAAAATATTGACACCTATTGATGAGTGATTACAAGACGAAAAAATGATGTAACCCAAAGATCAGGTCACGTGAGGGAGGAGAGAAGATGGGGGGGGGGGGGGGGGGAGAGAGAAGATGGGGGGGAGGAGAGAAGATGGGGGGATAGTACAGAATGGTCAATAGGTCAGAGAGAAAGAAAGAGAGAGAGAGAGAGAGAGAGAGAGAGAGAGAGAGAGAGAGAGAGAGAGAGAGAGAGAGAGAGAGAGAGAGAGAGAGAGAGAGAGAGAGAGAGAGAGAGAGAGAGAGAGAGAGAGAGAGAGAGAGAGAGAGAGAGAGAGCTGGGAGAGGGGGGGGAGGAATGTTGCAACGACCTCGAAAAATCAAGTCATATTTCGTGTGCAAAAATATTGGTACATTGGATTGCCCTGATTCCTCCAAAGTAACAAAGGAAACAGCACCAGAGTGACATACATACATACATACATACATACTGGTGATGGCCTGTTGTTTGGGAATACTTTGGAGGAATCAATTGCTGCAGATTTACCAAAACTATGTGTGCAGTATTTTTCTCATAAGTAAATGATTCATGAAGTAACCTTTAACGTATTGTAAGTCAGAGAAACCCACGCCCACTCCCGCACCCCTCCCCCACACCCACACCCACCCCAACACCCTCCTCCACGCCCACACCCCCACCCCCACCCCCTCCTCCACGCCCACACCCGCGCCCACGCCCACGCATCAGACAGTAACTGGAGCGATGTAAGAGGATAATGTGAAGGGGTACCGAGCCTAACTAACCAAACACCAATGTATATCTATTATGAACCTAATATTTTAATGGGGTGCGGGAATAGGGGGACAGGCTTGGGGGAGGTTTAGGGGGTGCAGGAGTAGGGGACAGGCTTGGAGGGTTTAGGGGGTGCGGGAGAAGGGGACAGGTTTGGAGACTTTTATGGAACTGCAGAAGACATATAAGAAAATTGCATATAATGTTGTGTTTATTATTATTACTATTATTATAATTATTATTATTATCATTTCAGTGTTTATGAGTTGCAGATATAAACAGCGTCACTGTTGCTCAAAAAAGAGTGTATGTTATTGACAGTTGCTTGCCTTTCTTAATTAAGAGTTTATAATTAATATGGAAATTAATTAAAAATAGAATTTTTTATTAAAATATCCACTAATAATTTTACAGTCTAATTATTCATCATGTCATGTTTTCGGTGATGTGAGACAAGACAGATGGCGCTTGGTGTGTTGTGTCATGGGAGCGGCTCAAACCTATATACTGGAATGTGGCCATGGAGTGATACGCCAAGTGTGTGTGTCTGTGTGTGTGTGTGTGTGTGTATTGGGACCAGTTTTTGCCAGCCGTCACTACACTGTATGGCCTCAGCACAACAACCTTCCTTCCTTCCTTCCTTCCTTCCTTCCTTCCTTCCTTCCTTCCTTCCTTCCTTCTGACATCATCTTTTCAAACATCATCAAATCACCGAGGAACTATTTATTTATGGACTGGGATAAACCACCTAATAAAATGGAAAGATATAATCATTGGCAAGATATATTTATGATAATAATTTTTATACCGTACACTCTCAATCTAAAATTTGTATTCAGGTTTCGTTGAAGTTTCGAATCATTTGACACAGTATATAGTGAACCAATTACAACGCTTATCCTGTTTCATATTTGCTTGAGCTCGCTTAATTAAAACTCGATCAGGCTATTCGAAACAAGACTGGATACATAGGCCTATTTAGATTGCGAGTGTACATAATATTATATCAAGTATTTAATGATTAATTAAGAAGGTATACATGAGAATAAATAAAATCGACTTAAAAAACTATATTAATCCTTTAAGTTCAATCAAGGTAACTCCTTAATTAATTAAAAGTATACACTAACTTTGACAAAATGGTTAAAGAACAACACCGTATGAGGAGGAATTTTAATGGACGGCAATTAGCTACATTTTATTTTATTTTTCTAAGTTAAATGGCGTTAACTTATTATACTGAATATGCCGAGTACTTACTGACTATGACAAATACTTTCTGACTATGACAAATTCTTTCTGATTTTGACGAGTACTTTCTCAGACGTGACAACCAAAAAAAAAAAAAAAAAAAAATCACTTGATAATAACGAAATATAAAAATATTTGCAAAGTATGGCAGGTGAATGTCGTTAACGAGTCATGCACGAGGAGAGGGGGACAAAGGTAGGTAGGTAGGTAGGTAGGTAGGTAGGTAGGTAGGTAGGTAAGTGTGCAGAGTGGGTCACGGAAGAGGTCAGAGAGGGAGCCGGTAAGGTCAAGGAGGGCCACCCCACTACAAAGTCTGGACATTGGAAAAGAGCCAAGCCACCACCACCACCACCACCAACAGGAGACAACCCCAACAAAGCCAACACCACCACCAACAGGAGACAACACCACCAAGCCAACACCACTACCAACAGGAGACTCAACCCCACAGAGCCAACACCACCACCACCAACAGGAGACAACCCAACAAACCCAACACCACCATCAACAACAGGAGACAACCCAACAAACCCAACACCACCACCAACAACAGGAGACAACCCCACAAACCCAACACCACCACCACCAACAGAAGACTCAACCCCACAAAGCCACCAGCACCATCAACAACAGGAGACAACCCCACCAAGCCAACACCACTACCAACAGGAGACTCAACCCCACAAACCCAACACCACCACCACCACCACTATCATTATTATTATCATTATCATCTGGCAGGGTGGTGGTGGTGATGGTGGTGGAAAAGGAAAGTTCAGGGTGTTGCTTGTAGTCCACACCCTGGCCAAAGCAGGATGGTAATTATTGCTGGAGGTTATTTCTTGTTTTGTTTCTGTTCTGTGTGTGTGTGTGTGTGTGTGTTTCCTGTTTGTTTCTCTGTTTTTTTTTTTTTTTTTTTTTTTTTTTGCTACCAAGTTATTTTGGTTCCCGTTTATTTTTTAACTGTTTGTCTGATTGCCTGTATATTTATTTATTTATCTGTTTGTTAGTATGATCACGCAGAAATTTATATGTGTGGATTTTTTGTATTTTTTTTAAATATATATATATCCAAATACAGAATAATTTGAAGATGAAATATTGATGGTGGGTCTTTCACGGTCTTTGGCATAGATATAATTCACAGAGATGCTCAACACAACAAAATATTAATAAAAATAGTTGCAGGATGTTGAAACTTTTTGGTGAACTTTTTGCAGTCACCGAAGCTCTTGTTGATTTTATAGAGAAGGAATTATTTGGATTCTTTTCATGCTAATAATTTTATATACAAATGATTTAATGTCAAGTTGTGATACGTGTGAGAAAAGTTAGTTAAGCTGGGTTTTTTTAATACCGTACATACACAAACAGATGCACAGAAATTTACCATACATTTCTACTCACAATAGGCCATGAATATTCACACAAACACACACGCAGACAAACAGGCATAAATCAGCTGTAACACACACTTACACACACACACACATGAGCGAAAGAAATAATAGACTCCCATACTAATATAACACAAACACACACACACACACACACACACACACACACACACACACACACACAGACACACACACACACACAAAGACAAGCTAAAGAAATAACAGATTCACATACTGATAACACACACACACACACACACACACACACACACAGCAGGAGATGCGAAAATGCAAGTGTAGGTGCTCTATATAAGGACGGGTGAGCTGGGCCCGAGAGAAAGTGAGAGGGACAACGTGGGCGATACACACACACACACACACACACACACAAGGTAGAGAAATAACAGATTCACATACTAATAAAAAGTAAAGAAATAATAGATTAACATACCTATATAATACACACACACACACACACACACACACACACACACACACACACACACACACACACACACACACACACAGGAAGGATACACAATAGAGGAATACACACAAGGGCAAGGGAAAGGTTACGAGAGTGAGTGTAGTGTAGAGGTAATCACACACACACACACACACACACACACACACACACACACACATACACACACACACACACACACACACACACACACACAATAGCAGTAGCAAGAAAAGAAACCATCAGACCAACAACCAAGGACATTAATTTAGGATGGAAGTGATGAATGTGACAATAAACCCTGAGAAAAATATATAGTGATTACTCTTTATTGATCCTTCTTAAAAATTGAAGGTTAGTGGGTCCTTCAAACATTGCCACGAAACACCACCTATACATTAAAAGGAGCTTGTTTCGTGGCACAGTCAGGAGGAATCAGAAGCCACTACCAGGTCTCATACACGAACACAGGGTCCCTTAATGAAGAGGGTAATACACGTTTGGTACAGTAGATATTCTTGTTTACTCCAAAGTAATGCCAGGAAACAACAGGACCAGATAAACAAAAAATAATGGTGGCCTGTTTGTTGCCTGCTGCCTGGAATAGTTTGGAGGAATTAGTTGCTCCAGATTTATCATCCATGTAATATAAGTTAGAAGGGAATAAAAGTTTGGATACCTATGAGTGGCGAGAGTTTGTATTATTATTAGTATTGCCTTTAGAAGATATCCAAGATCATTTTAGGGATTATTCTTAAAAAAAATAAAAATAAATCATCATACAAAATGGATAGAAAAGTTTGAAACCCAATGAGTGAGTGGATTGACTTGGTATCTTCTTCAATAAATCTCCCAGAAAGGTGATGACATAATAAGCGAGTAGGAGCGATCAAGATGTAGATAGAAATGTTTATGTAGGCTATGTATGCAATCTAGTCCTTCAAACACTGCCATGAAACACCACCTATATTGAATTGAGCTTGTTTCGTGGTATAGTTGGGAGGAAACAGAAGCCTACACGATCACAGGGTCCTTAAAGGGGATTAGTGTTGTAGAGTGTCGGTAAATAATATTATGTAGCAAGTGATTCCCTCCAACCTACTCCAAGCAACAGGATACCATTATATTTATCCATTGCTTCTGTTCCCTGACATACTTTGGAGGACTCAAGGCACTCATATGTAATAAAAAAAAGTATAATCATTGCCTCCTTAAAGCAACGGGTCATATTTTTGCGATTGCCGTTTAGAGAAAGGTAAACACGACTGGATAAATCAGCTGCCAACAACAACCAAAGATGGGAAGGAGGACAAGCCATCCATTAAGTCTTTAAGGAAGCAATAGAAATGATCATGCAGATAAAAACAACAATAACATGCGGTGAGTGATGATAAATAATGATCCCTTACTGAGATTTATTATTTCCAAAACACTATCCACATACACGAAGACTTAGTTTGAATATAATGGCTGCTGATTCCTCCAATATTGTGTAAGGCAACAAGTTCTCTTAGTTTACGATTAGGGGGATCTGTTTTGAGGCATAGTTTGATGGAAGTGATGTGATGAAGGAGAGAAAGGTCTATAGTGCTCGTGAGTGTACAAAGGGTATGATGAATGTTGGAGTGTCGACCCCCTAGACTTTATCACTCATACCACTATACACAACACATCCAACACAACACAAAACAAATCAGGTTTTCTTATTCTTGAACACATGATTATTTCGACAACTCTTAATGCATACAGTGACAGAAGCTGAGTAATTCGATAAAATATCACGACTATATTGTTTTCACAGGGTGCATAGTTTACATGTCATCATCATAATTAGTTTGTCCGTGAGCTTTCTTTTATATGTCCTGTACTGAGTATATGACAATAAAGTTAAATGGTAATAAATATTAAAGTAGTGTGAGAGACAATATTCTGACCTTAGTGGAGTTGTAGGTGTTGTAGAGGAGTAGTGGACGGGAGAGGTCGAGTCCTGGTGGTGCCGTGGGTGTGTGTAGGTGGGCGGCCAGGGGCAGCTTATGGCGCTTGAGTAGGTTTTTGGGTGTGATGGCCATACCGAGGGGCACCAGATGTGGAGGGTGAGGGGGGAGCTGAGGCCCCCTACCCACAGACGATCCGGAGGAGTGAGTGGACATGTGGAAGTGGAAGGATGGTCAGCCACTCAGTACAAAACAAAGAAACACATGAGCAACTCAACTCAGTACAACACAGAGCAACTTAGTACAACACAGAGCAACTCAGTACAACACAAGAGCAACTCAGTACAACACAAGAGAAGACATGGTGTTGTTCTCTGCCCTCGTCACTCTCCTCACAAAGGCTGGACTGTCACTGCCTCGATAACGTCACCTGGATCACTCCTTTCCTTCCTTCCTTCCACCACTCTTCAAACACTCTCGCTTTCAACAATCACTCACTGCACAAATTTGGATGTGTGTGTATGTCAGCTGATATAGTGACATACAGACAGACCAACAAACGTCCTCGACCTGTCCTGCACGACCTCGGTGACGGGCGGGTGTGGGCGTGGACGGGCGCGCTGCCAGGCTCTTGTGTGTCCAGGTCCAGGCAGCCCACAGTGTCCACCCGCCCGGGTTGGCTAGACTGGACTACCGCTCACTGCCACGATCACTCTTATCTTAGAGGTGTGGCTGAGGTCACCCCCTCCACACTACACTGTCGTTGTGTATCTCCACCACCACCACTACCACTACACCAGATGGATAACACAACTCTACACTACTGAGCAAAGCAGAGGTTGTATCATTGGCAGGGGTCACAGCTCTTTGGTACGGAGCGTTGCGATACACACGTCCTTCCTCTCCCGGCGCCAGCCTGAACTGCCTCTGCCTGCCTCGACTGGACTGGAGCCGCGCCTTCGCTCCCACTTGATCTTGGCCTCACTCAGTCTGGAAAATAAAGAAGAATGGTTGAGTAAGGCGACGCCACCAGTATTTCCCGTTGCGGCGTGGCTGGCGTGTGTGTGTATGTATGTGTGTATGTGTGTGTGTGTGTGTGTCCCGCTCTGGGTCACCTGGTTAGTCAGCAACACTCAGCCCCGGGCCACTTAGACACCCACCTGACCCACTTCTAACTACATGTATTTTCATAGTACTATACATCTATAACACTGAGTAGGAAAGACACTTACAACTTACAGCAGCTACTATAATGTGTTTGCATCTCCAACACTTAAAAAATAACGCAGCAAAATATATTCTGCCGTAAAACAAGGCAAAAATGATACAGCCAGCTAATGAGAGGTGTGGGGTAACATCTGCCTAACCTTTGTAGACGACTCTAAGTTCATACCGGTAACTCCTTTCACTAGAACCTTGTTTTACGTGGCGATAATGTACATACCTGCTCCTTCATTTAATTTCTCACATTTTCGGTAAACGTAATGCAATCCAAAACAATATACAAAAAAATACACACAACTATGTACTTATCTGTAGCTAGAATGTACAGGGAATTGTGTCTTTATTGTTAATTTAGGTTAGGTTAAGTTAGTCTTGGCTAGGTTAGGTTAGGATAGGTTAGGTTAGATTAGCTTAGGTTAGCTTAGGTTAGGCTAGGCTAGGTTTAAGTACTTATCTGTGGCTGGAATGTACAGGAAATGCGTCTCTAAGGTGGTATTTTTTTACTATTAGAAATGCAAAGGTATATTTTCACCACGTAAGAAAAAGTGGAGTACAGGGCGGCCTTCCTTCGTTCATTCTTGGAGGCATCAATCAATCAGTACCGTATACGTCACAACCCATTTATTTACATACTACTGTAGTGATGAAACCTTCCCAGTGTCCTCCCCATATACACACTTTCCTCCCACAAACATCTCCACACTCCTGCCACCCACACCCACACACACACACACACACACACACACACACTCACACTCACTTCCCCCCTCTCCTTCCCCAAGCCAAAGAAGGATAAAAAATGCCATACATCCCTCACTTACTCACTCACTCACTCACTACCCTCATGCCTCTTACCCCCTCCCTTCTCCCTGGCCTCAGAAAAATAAAAAATAATAATGAATATATATTATGCCCACTTCCATCCATAAAACTCTACCCCCTGCCTGCCTACCTACCTACTCCACTCTTCTTAGCCAAAAAAAATAAATAATAAAAAATAAAAAAAAACTGAAATTGTTAAAGGAAAGGATATATATTATTTGTCCAATCCCCCCCCCCCCCCCTCCCACCAGTCCCACCACCTATCCATCAACCCCCATCCCCCTCCTTCCTCAAATCCCCATGATAAATGAAAGAGAGAGAGACAGAGTGTGTTTGTGTGTGTGTTTGTTTGAGTATGTATTTGAGTGTGTATTTTTTTTGTTTATTTGAGTATGTGTGCATGTGTGTAAGAGAGAGAGAGACAGAGAGAGAGAGAGAGAGAGAGACAGACAGAGACAGAGACAGATAAAGACAGAGACACACAGACAGACAGACAGAGAGACAGAGACAGACAGAAACAGAGAATGAGACAGAGACAGACAGAGAGACACACAGAGACAGACACAGAGACATAGACAGAGAGAGAGAGGAAGAAAGTGTCACTCTATACCCCAGGCACCCACCCAAAAATATATCCCAGCTCATGTGACGCAAGAGTAAGAGGTGAGCAAGAGAACAAAGGGTTGGAGTCCTGTACTATTTGCCCTGAGACCTGATGCTGAGGGAAGAGAGGGAAGGGAGGGAGGGTTGAGAGGGTGGATGGAGGGTTGGGAGGGAAGATGGGAGGGAAAGTGGATGGAGGGAGGGTTGAGATGGGAGGGAGAGTGGATGGAGGGAGGGTTGAGAGGGTGGATGGAGGGAGGTTTGGGAGGAAGGGTTGGTGGGAAGGAGGATGGGAGGGTTGGGAGGGAGAGTGGATGGAGGGAGGATAGGGTGGGTGTGTGGGAAGGGAGATAAAAGGGAAGGAAGGAGAGAAGAAAAGACGGAATAGGGACAGACTTGGGGGGGGGGGAGAAACTGGAGGGTGTGGGAATGGGGGGACAGGCTGGGAGAGGGTAGAAAGCCTGTAACCTATTCCCGCACCCCCCTAACACCCCCCCCAAAAAAAAAAACTACCCTCCTAAAAACCCTCTGCACCTCCCTAAACCCCCCAAGCTTGTCCCCCTATTCCCGCACCCCCTTAAGTTTGTGAGACAGTGCATTCCTAAAAACACAAAATAATCACATATTATGAGGGAGTCGTGTGCCACTGACACTTTGTTTTTCTCACTTAAATCATAATTATTCATACATTTCGACACAGTCACCACCACCACCAACACCACCACGGCTATTTCCTCTCGGGGTGATGGTTGACTGACTGAGTGAGTGATGAAAGTTGTTGTTGTTGTTGTTGTTGTTGTTGTGTAGCTAGGAAATGTCATTCTTCACTGTTGAGTCCATGTGTCGCTTCCTGCAATGTTCGTCAGTCCAGCATCAATAACAAACAACAGTCAAACATAACAAACTTTCGTCAACATGATAATGAAGGGTTGCCAGGAAAATATTCAATGTTTTGCTACACATTATATTGTACAAGTCACCGTTGTTTGTTGCCTAAGGAAGGGAAGGGAGGGGGAAGGGGAAGGGGTACTTACCAAACATCCTACCTCCCTGTGACGTCTCCTGTCAAACTAGGGGAAGTGTTTCGTTCGGTATTGTACTGTGTGTGTGTGTGTAAGTAAGTGTGTGTGTGTGTGTGTGAGAGAGAGAGAGAGAGAGAGAGAGAGAGAGAGAGAGAGAGAGAGAGAGAGAGAGAGAGAGAGCGTGTGTGTGTGTGAGAGAGAGAGAGAGAGAGTGAGTGCGTGAGAGAGAGAGAAAATGAGTGGATGTGTGTGTGTGTGTGTGTGTGTGTGTATGCAACTTCTTCCCCCTTAGCGATGATAATATACAGGTTTCCTCATCTACTTTTATCAACTTTATCGAGAAATACAATGTAAACAAAGACACTTGACACCAAACATTATTCCAGCTGAAAATTAATCTACGAACTACAGAATATTTTAATCAACTCAACATCAAATATCTGTTAGTTTAAAGATGAAAAAAAATAATTAGTATGAAGGGGGTGCGGGAATAGGGGACAGGCTTTCTACCCGCACCCCCCAAATCCCCCCCCCCCAAGCCTGTCCCCTACTCCCGCACCCCCTGAAGTGTAATTTTCCATGAATAACAACGGTGTATTAATCCTAAAAAGAGGCTCAAATTCCACCCAATGTAATTTTATACCACTATCATTATATCACAAGATTGGTTTTGGAAGGGGGGGGGGGGGTCGGGGGGAGGCGGGACCAATTTGGAGAACCTTTTATCTGTATTGTTAACTTTTATATATAGATAACGTTAGATAGATTTAATTATTTTTTTCTTTTTCTTTTTTCTTTTGTTAACTTTTATATATAGATAGATTTAATTATTTTTTTCTTTTTTCTTTTGTTAACTTTTATATATAGATAGATTTTATTTTTATTTTTTTATTATTATGTCGTGGCCCAACCGTAGAGGAAAAATTTCTTTGAGATTGTTAGATGAAAAAACATAAATAAAATAAAAGAACATAATTGATTGTCGAGTGGAGTGTAAGAACAATGGAGTGTAGAACAGAGGTTGATTATAAGAACAGTGAAGTGTAGAACAAAATAGATTGCCCAGTGGTGTATAGAACAGAATAGATTGCCCAGTGGTGTGTAAGAACAGTAGAACAGAATCAATTGTCCAGTGTATTGTAGAACAGAATAGATTGCCCAGTGGAATGTAAGAACAGGAACAGTAGAACAGAATAGATTGCCCAGTGGAATGTAGAAGAAAATAGATTGTTCAGTATCATATTCAGAAGAAATTGCCCAAAGAACAGTAGAACACCTTCAATGAGTGTGTGTCATAATTACAGCTGAAACACAGTAACTATAACATATACTCATCCACCTTCAATGAGTGTGTGTCATAATTACAGCTGAAACACAGTAACTATAACATATACTCATCCACCTTCAATGAGTGTGTGTCATAATTACAGCTGAAAAACACTAACTATACCATAATGTCTAGTGTAGCATATAGGACTGTGTGTGTGTGTGTGTGTGTGTGTGTGTGTGTGTGTGTGTGTGTGTGTGTGTGTGTGTTGGGGTCTCTGTACCAGTCAGTTCGCCATCTCCTGCAGAGTTGACGGGACAAACAAACCTTCCTGTCAAATTGGCCGGAACACAATTTGACGGATACGAAGAAGGTCAGTCAGACAATGCAGTCATAATGGGGAGAAGGAAGGGAGGAGAGAAAGGAGGAGTTGAGAGAAGCTAGATGGAGAGAGGGGAAATGGAGAGAAGAGGAGAGCAAAGGGAATGAAGAGAGGAGAGAGGGGGAATGGTGTGTAGAGGAGAGGAGAGGAGAGGAAAGGGAAGGAAGAGAGGAGAAGGGAAGGGGTGTAGAGAGGAGACTGCGAAACTCACCCACACAACACACATCCAAGAGAAACAACAGCACCGGGACAGCCCACACACGGTAGGTAAACATGTAGGTAGGTAGGTAGGTAGGTAGGTAGGTAAGTACTCTATCTGGTAATGGTGACGCAACATAGGAACCACCATCACCTCCACCACCACCACTACTACCACTACCATCATTGACACCACTATTACTTTTACTATCACCACCACTACAACCACCTTTACCACCACCACCACCACAACTACTATTCCCCCCACAACCACCACCACCACCACCAACACCATCACCACCACATACCACAACCACTATTACTATCACCACCATCACCACCACCACCTGCAGACCGGATACTAAAGAGAGAGAGAGAGCCTTCCTAGTACTGACTGACCCTGGCTGGACTTGCTAAACTACAGTACAGTATATACTCTGAAAGGGGATGATGTAAGAATGACGTGGCCCCTTCATGTCTTACCCATCACAGTACGTTTCTGATTGTTATTTTTTTTTTTATTCTTGCAGGATAAGTTACGTATAAGGCTTCACTTACATTTGGTTATAGGTTAATTAATTACTTGTTGAGTTGGGTTAGGATAATTAATAAGGGAACATGATTACTTAAAGAAGGAATATTTGTTGACGATATTTTGCTGTTGCTGTTTTCAGGCATGCAGGCAAACTCATTTTTTTTTTTTTTTTGTCGACTTAAACCCAAAAGAAATCTGATTAATTCTTATTTGCTACTTTATGCTCGGATGAATCAAGGCACATTAAACTTACACATCGTATAGTCATAATCTTCCTGGAAACATAAAATCCATGAGCACAGTTTTCGGAAAATAATGTGCTTACCGGACATTGGCAAAAGCGAACTGTGGTTGGGGCTGGGGGGCTGGGGACTTGGGGTCGGGGTGGGGGGGGTGCATGGATGACGGTAGACAGAAGGGCCAGGCAAGTGACGCATAGTGTGTGTGAGTCAAGGAGGGGGTGGACGGGGAGACGGGGAGAAGGAGGGGGTGGGGGGGGAGACGGGGAGAAGGAGTGGGTGGGGGAGGGAGACGGGGAGAAGGAGGGGGTGGGGAAGGGAGACGGGGAGAAGGAGAGGGGGTGGGGGGGGAGACGGGGAGAAGGAGAGGGTGTGGCCAGCAAGGACGAATGTTAAGGGGACGAAGTGATGATGTATATAGAGGGAGAATGTTGATAATTATATTGTTGTGCTGAATGAGAAGGAAGGAAGGTGTAGTTAGATGGTTAGTCAGTCAGTTTGTTAGTTAGATATTTGGTTACTCAGTCAGTCAGTCAGTCAATCAGTCATATATTCGGTTAGTCAGTCAGATATTCTGTTAGTCAGTCAGTCAGATATTCAGTCATTCAGTCAGTATCTTTTATATTGAGGAAAATGGGAACTAAACACATTATGAAGTCCACATCATGATCTGACTAATGAAACGAAAAAAACAATAACAACAATGAGTGACAGAAATCCCAAATGAATTCCAAATGAAAAAAGAAAAAAAAAGAAAAAACAATAACAACAATGAATGAGAGAAATCCCAAATGAATTCCAAACGAAAAAACAAAAAAAAACAAAAAAACAATAACAACAATGAGGGAGAGAAATCCCAAATGCAAAAAAAATGAAAAAAAAATTAATGTCAGTCTAATAAGTATCCAGGTGTGCTTCGAATACCTAGCTAGAGACAGTAAATAAACAAATACACAACAAGATTTCCATTGGAATTACAGTACTTCGTTGGTGAGTTGGACTGATCAAAGCTTCAACCCAAACTGTATAACTTATTAGTGCTCGTGACTGTACACCAGAATGAGAAAGGGAAAGAAAGAACGACAGGAGAAGAATGATGAAAATACGAATAGTGAAATTACAAATGCTGAGCTAAAAACACGCGAATAGAAAACAAAGGAGACAATAAAATAAACAGAGGGAGAGACAAAGGCAACACGAGAAGAGAAGGAGGAGGAGAAGGAGAAGAGGAGGAGGAGGAGGAGGAGGAGGAGGAGAAGGAGGAGGAGGAGGGAGCAAGAGGAAGTGCCGGAGGAGGAGGAGAATAAGAATAAAAACAGAGGATTGAGGAGGAGGAGAAGGAGGAGAAAAAAGAGAAGGAGATGGAAGGGGTAAGATAAAGATAAAGAAAGATGAACAAGACCCTCAAAGAAGATGGAAAAGGAGGAAAATATAATAACAAAGAAAAAAGAACAGTGGATCATTATAATTATCTTCAGTAACTCTAGAATGTGAAGTATTAATTAATTATGAGTAATAAATAATAACTAACAATCTCCTGTACTTACTCATGACTGCTTTTGATGTTACTTAAGGTGGTAATTCTATTTTGTTACATTGGAGTGCCTTGATTCCTCCAAAGTAAGCTGGGAAACAGGACCAGATGAGCAAAAATAATGACGTTCTGTTGCTTGGAATAGTTTGGAGGATTCGGTTGCTCCAGATTTACCCTCCTTAATTAAATGTTTTGTAAGGACAGCAGCAGCAGCAGCAACCTGTTTTCATTCACGCTGGTCTTATATTTATCTATGTTGTTATTTATTTTATATGTGTTTTTCTCTTTAATTAATTAATATGTACGTAAGTTGTTTATGTGATCGTGTTACTCTTTTACAATTTTTTTTCTTCTTTTCTTGTATGTTTCCTTTATTTCTTCTCTTGCATTGTGATTCCTTTCTTCCCTTCCTCCCTCCTTTCTTCCCTTCCTCCCTCCTTTCTTCCCTTTCTCCCTCCTTTCTTCCCTTCCTTCCTCCTTTCTTCCCTTCCTCCCTCCTTTCTTCCCTTCCTCTCTCTCTCCTCTTTTTTACCCCTCTTCATTCCTTGCCCTTTCATTACTCTCTTCTTCCCCCCTCTTCTCTCTCCTGTCTTTTACCCTCTCCTCTTTTTTACCCCCTCTCCTCTCCTGTCTTTTACCCTCTCTTCTTTTTTTACCCCTCTTCATTCCTTGCCCTTTCATCCCTCTCTTCTTCCCTCTCTGGTCGCCTCTCCTCCAAGATAGGTAAGGAGGCAGGTGTCAGAGAGAGAACTTGTCTTAGTGCATGAGGGAATGTGGTTAAGAACGTTGCCCCTCTCTTACTCTCTTACTCTCTTACTCTCTTACTCTCTCTCTCTCTTTTTTTTCTCTCTCTCTTTTCTCTCTTACTCTCTCTCTCTCTCTCTCTCTCTCTCTCTCTCTCTTCTATGTACACCTACAAAATAACATACAGTTGGATTGAAATAGAAAAATACATTAAACACATAAACAAAAGAAGAGAAAGAGAGAGAGAGAGAGAGAGAGAGAGAGAGAGAGAGAGAGAGAGAGAGAGAGAGAGAGAGAGAGAGAGAGAGAGAGAGAGAGAGAGAGAGAAAGAGAGAGAGAGAAGGGAATAAACAGGGAAGAATTCAAAACAAACATACAGACAGACACACAGACAGAGAACACACCGTCATGTATCAAAACTCGTGCATACAAAACCTAAATAACCCCCTTTGTATTCTATTGGTCTTGTTTTGTACCCCGGTAAATACACGAGGTCGGGAGAACAACATTAACCAAACTAAGTAACAAACTACATACACACACACACGCACACACACACACACACACACACACACACACACACACACACACACACACCAAACTCATCTTAGCTCAGTGACCACTTTTACTGACACATGCAAGAGACATACATACATACATACATAGACTAACTAACCAGTGACTATAATAGTATCCATTTTTTTTTCTAACTAGCCTTTCACTCTCCAGGAAATCTAACTCTTTACAATTCCCACTAAATTTTTCACTTTTACTGAATCATAGACTTTACTATAACCTTCATCTCAAGGTCTTCTTATGTCTGGTGGACTGGACTGGACTGACTACTTGCCGATTTCACTAAGCTCTCCCACTTTTACTGACGAAGTCCTGGAATTATTACTCTCTCTCTCTACGTTGTGTTCCCAGAAGCTGGT
>JAWZYT010003032.1:2500-5000 GCA_034508575.1 Petrolisthes manimaculis | reverse complement strand
AAACACACAACACGGAAAGAAGTCCCGTTACGAAGCGCAGAATCACGTAGGTCATTAGGGGGGGGGAGGGGGAGGGGGGGAAGAGGTATTTTTTTTATAAACGTAGGTGTTATTGGACTTAAAATTTAGATTATACTGAAAATTATACACGTATTTGTGAATAATTATATGTGTGTGTGTGTGAGGGATTGTTGTAAGTGGGTGTGTAGTTATGTGTTATGTAAAAAGGTTTGTGTGGCATCGTCAGACGCACACACACACACACACACACACACACACACACACACACACACACACACACACACCACACACACACACACACACACACACACACACACACACACACACACACACACACACACACACACACACATCATTCCTATACCATGATGTTTATGTTTTCCTAATAATGTTTGGGAGAATCACTAATCATCCAAATATTCGCTCACGATAATACTCGCTTTCTTCTCAGCCACACCCGACCATCTCTATAAATTGATAATAGAGGGGGTCTTTATTCGATAACGGTGCTTCAACTTTCTTGTCTCGAGTGTGTGTGTGTGTATGCGTGTCTGTGTGAAGCCATGAATATGAGTAATGGTAATAATAGTGTGTGTGTGTTTGTGTGTATGTGTGTCGAAAGAAATGGTGTGAGTGTGGTTGCATTCGTATATATGTGTGTGTATGTGTGTGTGTGGGTGTGAGTGTGTGTGTGTGTAAAGACTCACACACACACACACACACACACACACATACACACATAGATAGATAGATAGAGAGAGAGAGAGGAGAGAGAGAGAGAGAGAGAGAGAGAGAGAGAGAGAGAGAGAGAGAGAGAGAGAGAGAGAGAGGGAGAGCTGTGAAATTGACCGCTGCAGCAATTGTCTCGCTTGGTTCCCTGTGTCACATACATTCGGCTGGATATGTACAGTTAACTGGTGGTACTCTGCCGTTGGTGACATGTGCGTGCGATTGTGTGTGTGTGTGTGTGTGTGTGTGTGTGTGTGTGTGTGTGTGTGTGTGTAACTAACTGTATATGAAGCATGCAGGGTGGGTGTGGTTGAATGGGTATATGTATGTCCCTGTGTGTGTGTGTGTGTGTATGTATCTGTGTATGTGTGTGTGTGTGTGTGTGTGTGTGTGTGTGTGTGTGAGTGTGTGTGAGTGTATATCTGACTCAATGTCTTTATGTACTTTATAATTATGAATTTTCCACCCGAATGATTGCGTCTGTTTACGTTTTGCAAATTTAATGTTTTCGCGAGAGTGTCTGTGTGCGTTTCAGTATTAATGCAAAATAAGGTTATGTATGTATGTATGTATGTATGTATGTATGTATGTATGTATGTATGTATGAATGTATGTATGTATGTATGTATGTATGTATGTATGTATGTTTTCATGAGGATCTTCCCAATATTCCGGCCACACCATAATCAAAAGATACCGTTCGTGTGTAATTGAGTGTAGAACGCTTATTAAATGGTGTGTGTGTGTGTGTGTGTGTGTGTGTGTGTGTGTGTGTGTGTGTGTGTGTGTGTGTGTGTGTGTGTGTGTGAGCCTGCAAGTATTGGTGGCATGTGTGGGGGTGCTTGCGTGTGTGCGTGCATTACGACGTGCGTGCGAGCGTGAGGAAGAGGGAGGGTGTGGGGGGCCAGACCCATGTTGCCAGGTAGGGGGAGATACTGGAGGAGGGGGGAGAGAGGGAAGGGGGAGAGGGAGGAAAGGGAGAGAGAGAGGAGGAAGCTGGAGGAGGGGGTTGAAAGGAGGGGAAAGAGGGGAGGATAGAGTGAGAGGGAAGGGAAGGAGAGAGAAGATGCTGGAGAGAAGAAAGGGGAGAGAGGAAGGGGTTGGAGGAGAAGGGGGTTGGAGGAGAAGGGAAAAGGAGGGGGAAAGGGGGGAGGGGGAAAGGGGGGGTTATAGGAGGGGGGGGGGTAAAGGGGACCAACCGTATATACTGATGGCGTGTAAAATCAAGACTAAATTGTTGAAACCCATAATAGTGTTTAAGAGTATGGGTCGTGTCTCTTCTTCTCTCTGACCCTCCTCCTCCTCCTCCTCCTTCTCTCTTCCTCTTCCCTTCCTCTTCCTCCTCCTCCTCCTCCTCCTCCTCCTCCTCTCTCCTCCTCTTCCTCCTCTTCCTCTTCCTCCTCCTCTTTTTCCTCCTCTTTCCTCTTCCAATCATACATCCTCTTGCTTTTCCTCTTCCACTCTCATTTCCTATTCCTCTTTTCCTCTTTATACTATTTATTCACTTTTTGTTTTGTCTTCTTATACATTGTCAACATTTCCTGTTTCTGCTCTTTATCATCCTCTATTTTGCTCTTCCCTCATTCCCCAATTTCGTCATTTTTCATATTGTTTATCCTCACTTTCCCTTCCAATTCCTTAAATCAAATCTTCCTAATTTTCCTATTATATTTCTTCCTAATTTCTCTCCTCCCTACTATTCGTTGCCTATTTCTTCTATTCTCCCTCTTTCTTCCCTTTCTTTCTTCCT
>JAWZYT010003031.1:12500-22500 GCA_034508575.1 Petrolisthes manimaculis | reverse complement strand
ACATGACGTCACAAACGTGGGTGGCCGCCTGCCGCCACCAGAGGGACAGAGGAACAGTGCACCAACTTGCCAAGGCAGCTGGCACCTCAGTCAGCGTCCATTTTTGCCCTTTTCCAAAGCCAAGGGGTCCCGAATGTGTTTTGCATGTGCTTTTGGGGTTCCTTGTTTGTTTACCCTCCACTGGATTAAATACAATACAAGGTGAGCATTTTATATTTGAGTAGTTGCTGTAATTTAAACAGACAAGCCATAACTGGTAAACTGTTATCCCAGATCCGTATATTTGAATATCTTGGGAGAAACACTTGAGTTATTTTTTGTGGCAGTTCACCTATTCCATAATGGTTTTAAGGGGAATGTGTCTTTTGGTCCTTTATAGTGCAATGATTCCTCCAAAGTATAATACCGGTATGTCAGGAAACGGGAACAGGTTAACAATAATAATAGTGTCCTGTTGCTTGGAATAGTTTCAATTATACTGTGGAGCTGCTATAACGAAACAGGAGGATAAGGTATATCTGTTATAATATAGCTGTAGTATGAAATATGGTGCTGACGTGGGCAAATCTTAAATCCCTGGTTAGGTTAGGTATGGTTACGTAAATACTCTTTCCTCAATACTTTGGTCAAAAATTATTAGAATAATTATGAGTGTCTATGAAAAAGTTAATTAAATTGTAAAAATCCCAGTGGACCTGTTCTTCAGAATTATGGTGTGACACAAGCCTACAAATTATATTACAGTATACATTTTGTGCTGTAGGTTATTATATTTTCTTAATACTGTATCCCTCAGTACCTGTCATCAGTTATTATCCTGCCAAAGTTTCATCTCCTTACCTTACACAGGTACAGTTGGACACAGGAATTGTGCTACAACCCAGGTGAAATATACTTGTCCCATTTGAGTAACCAGTGTCTATTATCAGGTAGTTGCTTTTTATTACCATCCTTAATACTGACTTCTGCCCCTGGTGTCTCCTATTTGGCACTAAGGAACTTGATATTGGGAGAAATTGACCATCTTTCACTTGGGCTATTCCTCAAATTCCTGTGTCCAACTGTACACTATATTATGAGTGCCTATGAACAAGTTAAGTAAGTTGGAAGACTCCAAGTGGAACTGGTTTTCAGAATTAGGGTGTGTGACACAAGCCTATACATTATGTGATACAATTTGTGCTGTACATTATTATATTTTCTTAATATACCTCAGTACTTGTCATCAATAAGTATCCTACCAAAGTTTCATCTCCTTACCTTACACTATAAAGTACAGGATTTCCCCCCAAAAATGTGCTCACTCCTTGACTGGCCATTACTCATATACAAGTATTTTGTTTTTATTTTGGTATTTATTGACATAGATACAAGTCTAATGAGTTAGAGAAAATAACATAACTAATATATATACAGTATGCCTGTTGCGATGTATAAAGGAAATATAATACTGTACAGTACTGTTGCCTATATATGATGCTGCAGTACTGGAAGAATAGTTTTATTGTTTTTTTATGTTTTTTTGTGTACAGCCTACAGTACAGTCAGCACTGTACTAAACATGAACAGATCTATATTCTTTAAATTATATATTGTACAGTACAGTACATTGTTCCTACAGTATAAATCTAATGACATTTCATATAGGAGGCCCATTTATGTACAGTACGGTACAGTATTTATATTTTTGTACCCACGTTTTTAAAAATACATTTGTATTTTTGTACTAAGCTTTATTTATAATTTCCTATCTAAACATGAACATATCTTTATCCACTGAAATGCTGAATATTGTTCCTACAGTATAAATCCCATATGAGGCCAACTTAAACATTTTTATTTTTGTACCCATATTCTTTAAACGTCTCTCCCTTTTTTTAACTTTACATTGTATATTCTTGTTTATTTCATTGTAATTATTATTGCAGATGCCAAGGGGATGTTGTGTTCCTGGATGCAAGGCCAATTATAAGACCTTTGAGGTGTCTGCATTCCGGTCCCCTTCTGATGAAAGACGACGGCTGCAATGGGTAAAGGCTATCCATAGGGAAGACTTCACACCATTCACTACTTCAGTGGTCTGTGCCAGACATTTTGAAGAGCATTTCATCATTAGGGAAGATAGTATTACACGTCCGGATGGAACTGTAATTACTGCCAAGAGAGGGACACCAGCTCTAGCAAAGGATGCATTCCCAACCATCTTTCCTAACCAGCCGAAGTACTTGTCAAAGGAAGCACCACCTGCTCGCACAAACCCACAAGAAAGAAAAGACAAGATGCTTACAAGAGATGAAGTACAATTTCAAGTATGGATGGAAAATGACATGATAAACAGTTTTGAGGAGTTTGGTGATAAATTTGTTGGTAAGCTTTGTAAAGATTGGCTGTTTGTTTCCAGTGATTGTTGTGTGTGTCTTTTAAAACCCAATTGTGATGGCCAGCCAAATATAACTGCATCATTAAAGTGATGAAAGACTTGAAGGTTTTTATCTGGTATGAAAACATTGCATTCAATTTAAAAAAATTTGAGTGGCTTCTTGGATCAGAAATAAGAGTGATCGGTGGACAAAATTTGAAAATTTAATGAGTACGGTAACTTGAGTTTTTACTCTAAATCTGCAGTCAGTGATGTTGACAAAATCCCTCACTGTATTCAAGTTATTAGGGAGGTGTTGGAAACTAAATCAGAAATGGAGAGTGAATCGGAAATTGACAGGAATTTAGAGTGTGGTGTGTTGTGGTTCTGTGGTGAACAGCTAAACATGTTTTGTAAAGAAAAAATGAGATACAGCTGTGAGTTTTTGGTTTGGGCCTATAAAATTTATTTATCATGATACTCACTGTACACAGACCTACGTGACACAAAAGTAATTATTCTCCCTCGTCCTGATTATCTAAGGAAGTTTAATGTAACCAGTGCAAATTCAGTGTTGATAGAAAATTCTCATGAACAGTTTTTGAGGGAAAATTTTCCTAAATTAAAGTGAAGAAAGATTGGTGAATGTCCTGCTTGATGAGATACATGTGGAAAAAAAATCTCGCATATAAAGGTGGTAAGATTTATAGTGCTTCTATAAATTCATGTGAACCTACAACAACCATTCAGGCTTTTATTATGTATGTGTGTATGGATGTATGTGTGTATGTATGTATGTATGTATGTATGTTTGTGTGTATATATGTATGTATAAATGTATGTGTGTATGTATGTATGTATGTATGTATGTATGTATGTATGTATGTATGTACAGTATGTATGTATGTATGTATGTATGTATGTGTGTATGTATGTATGTATGTATGTATGTATGTATGTATGTATGTATGTATGTATGTATGTATGTATGTATGTATGTATGTATGTATGTATGTATGTATGTATGTACAGTATGTATGTATGTATGTATGTATGTATGTATGTATGTATGTAAGCAATTTGACAGCAGACACACTCCTTGAGTTGACACACAAGGTTTTGGCATTCCTACATGACATAGGGTACAAAGTAGTATCATTAATATCTGACAACAACAGGGTAAAAAGAAACATGTTTGAGAAGATGTGTGGAGGTAGTCTTGCTTCCTCCATTTAAAATCCCTATGATTCAGGTGTGCCACTTTTCTTCCTTTTTTATTCAGTTCATCTATTTAAATGTATAAGGAATAATTGGTTGAGTCAGAAAAATCCCATACAGACTTTTGTAGTCCCTTCACCTTCTAACATTCAAATTCATAAGCAAGCAAGCCTTCAGCCATTAAAAGAATTGTATATAAAACAACGTAATAAGTATGTAAAGCTTGCTCCAGGTTTGTCGGAGAAGATCCTTTTCCCTACTAATTTGGAACGACAAAATGTTCAGTATGTTGTACGACTGTTTGATGAAAAAACTGTGGCTGCACTAAAAACTGTGAATAGTTCTGATGTGTCAGGTACTGTTGTTTTCTTGGAACATATAATATCTTGGAGGCATATTGTAAATGTTAAAACTCCATATAAAGGTATCCATTTACGTCAGCAGGAATGTAACCCGATTAGGAATGATTCATCTACTGATCCAAGCCTCAAGTTTCTTAGCAATTTTGGTCTTTGGCTTAAGTCCTGGGAAGAGTTAGAAATGCCTCAATAAGGTAGGGTTGGTAAATTGTCAAGGGAAACATTCTTTGCTCTCAGACACACAACATCAACAATGATAAAGTTGTGTGATTATCTACTAGAACACAATGACTTTCAGTATGTACTACTTGGAAAATTTCAAACAGACAGGTTGGAAGATAGATTTGGACTGTATAGGAGGATGAGTGGTACAAATTATAATGTTGCTGTTGCTCAGGTGATGAATCAGAAATTAAACTAAAAATCATGGCTGTTCTCTCCATGGCTTCATCCAAGACAGGTCCCTTACCCCTCAATGATTTATGTAGCTCTAAAGGTGAACCAGACTCAAAATGTAGTTCTGTTGGCCACCTGGAAAAATTCAAGAGAGTTGAGGAATATGTGGAAGAGTAAACACTGTCAAAGGATGATGAAAGTGTGATGATTTTTATTGCTGGTTATGTTGCTCACAGTGTTAAAAAAAAGTTGAAATGTTCCGTATGTGTGAGTAGAGTCACTCTGGAGAAGAAACTTGAAGCTGAAATTCCTGACAGTTACCAGTATACAGTATAAAGATCCTTGATTGAGGTGGCCTGAAATGGCCAACAGATTTTACACTTTCTGTATGTACAGTATTTCAACCTACCAAGTATTCCAAGCTCTCATTGGTAAATTTAAGAAAGATTTTGTGCCCTGCAGCTGTCAAAGAAAAGTGCTAGTTCAGTTAGTCTTAAACTTTCTGCGGAGGGATTTTGATGCAAATGAATGTTGCCCCTGCAAAACATCAGTGCAGAACCTAATTTCAATGTGCATAATATGGCCTCTAACTAATATTCTGTTTAATAATTTCACAAAGACATATAACAATACAATAGTCAAAGAAAAAAATATGAAGATAAAACTCTAAACACTCCAAAACTGAAGGTATAGATAGACCTATAGTGTGTACTGTACATTCTGACCTGAGCCACAATCATGGTAGTTTTCTTACTTGTTGACTTATATCTGGGAGTCAGAGAATGGAGTACTCGGTACTAGCCTACTAGGTTAGGTATAATTTATTGTAGTACAGTATACTGTATTCTCATTTTAATTGTTTAAAACAGGAATCATTTAAAATCAGAGAACAGAATACATGTTTAGTTCCACTGAAGTGAAAACACTTGTGAATAGCAACAGAAACCTGACCATTTTGTGCTTGATAGTAGTTAAAAATAAAATATATGTTGTACTTCAGTGTGTATTTTTACCCGTTATTATTATTTCACATGGTGTTGAGACTGAATGTTCTGCCCAAGTACACATAATTAACTACATAAATAACATAATTGAAAAGTGATGCTAAGAAAAACCAATAAATAACCAAAAAGTAAGAGGCACTGATAAAATTACGGAAACAATGGTAAGGATCAAATTGCACCAGTCCACCCACGGCTGTGATGTAATCAATCCCACACCCAGGCCTTAAGATCAAGATGGCATTGGTTGAGCCCTACTCCATGTCCATGTTTCAGACACATATGTCAGTGTTGGCAGGATTATACTATTTCTCGGTCCCCTTTTCACTTCCATACTCGCACTTCTACCCTACATAGTCCTCCCCAGTGATATTATGACCTGCCTGACCCTCACTGCTCTCTCCCTGATTTCTCCTTCCATGTTTACACAGAACTGTTCCCAGTTACTTGAATTCCCTCTCCTCCATCCTCTCACCTCCTAATGTTATCTCGCATTCAGTCCCAGTTCTGGCTATACTTACAACTCTCTCTCTCTTTCTCTCTCACACACACATGTAAACAAAGAAACATTTGCAATGAAATGAAATGAAAATAATGCCCTTGAAAACGAATAAAGTGTACTAAAAGTGAAATAGTAGTATTAAAAATGATGTAGATTAAAGTGAAGTATAAAGGTGTGGAATATAGTAGATGAAAATTGAAAATGACTCGAATGTGTAAATGCAGTGTTGCCATGGTGTTGTAGCCACTTCTAGCCACCTCTAGCCCAAGTGTGAAGGGTAGAAGCAGTGTTACCAATGTTTTGTAGCCCAGTTTTGTAGCCCCAAGGTGAGTTGTGATTGGCTAAAATGGGGGTGTTGGCGATTTTTGTCGAATATATATAAGGTCGTAAGCCGCCGGGGTGGTTGGTGGGGTGGGGGAGGGTAAAACAAGGGCTTGGGGGGGCGAAATTTTGGATTTAGAAGCCAAATAAAACAAAATTTTGGGCTTCTTCTCGACAGCCTAACCAAACCAAGCCTTATTTAACCTAAACTCTTCCTATTAGAATTAGTAGTAGTAGTATTAGTAGTAGTAGTAATATTAGTAGTAGTAGTAATATTACCTAACCTAACCTAGACCACAGTAGACTACCGGGACCTAACCGGGGCAGACTACCGGGACCTAACCGGGGCAGACTACCGGGACCTAACCTAACATAGCCTAACCGGGGCAGACTACCGGGACCTAACCTAACATAACAGGACCGGGACAGACTACCGGGACCTAACCGGGGCAGACTACCGGGACCTAACCTAACATAACAGGACCGGGACAGACTACCGGGACCTAACCGGGGCAGACTACCGGGACCTAACCTAACATAACAGGACCGGGACAGACTACCGGGACCTAACCGGGGCAGACTACCGGGACCTAACCTAACATAACAGAACCGGGACAGACTACCGGGACCTAACCGGGGCAGACTACCGGGACCTAACCTAACATAACAGGACCGGGACAGACTACCGGGACCTAACCTAACATAACAGAACCGGGACAGACTACCGGGACCTAACCGGGGCAGACTACCGGGACCTAACCTAACATAACAGAACCGGGACAGACTACCGGGACCTAACCGGGGCAGACTACCGGGACCTAACCTAACATAACAGAACCGGGACAGACTACCGGGACCTAACCGGGGCAAACTACCGGGACCTAACCTAACATAGCCTAACCGGGGCAGACTACCGGGACCTAACCTAACATAGCCTAACCGGGGCATACTACCGGGACCTAACCGGGGCAGACTACCGGGACCTAACCTAACATAGCCTAACCGGGGCATACTAACCTAACCTAACCTAACCTAACCTAACCTAACCTAACCTAACCTACCGAGACCTAACCGGGGCAAACTACCGGGACCTAACCTAACATAGCCTAACCGGGGCAGACTACCGGGACCTAACCGGGGCAGACTACCGGGACCTAACCTAACATAACAGAACCGGGACAGACTACCGGGACCTAACCGGGGCAGACTACCGGGACCTAACCTAACATAACAGGACCGGGACAGACTACCGGGACCTAACCTAACATAACAGAACCGGGACAGACTACCGGGACCTAACCGGGGCAGACTACCGGGACCTAACCTAACATAACAGAACCGGGACAGACTACCGGGACCTAACCGGGGCAGACTACCGGGACCTAACCTAACATAACAGAACCGGGACAGACTACCGGGACCTAACCGGGGCAAACTACCGGGACCTAACCTAACATAGCCTAACCGGGGCAGACTACCGGGACCTAACCTAACATAGCCTAACCGGGGCATACTACCGGGACCTAACCGGGGCAGACTACCGGGACCTAACCTAACATAGCCTAACCGGGGCATACTAACCTAACCTAACCTAACCTAACCTAACCTAACCTAACCTAACCTAACCTAACCTAACCTACCGAGACCTAACCGGGGCAAACTACCGGGACCTAACCTAACATAGCCTAACCGGGGCAGACTACCGGGACCTAACCGGGGCAGACTACCGGGACCTAACCTAACATAACAGAACCGGGACAGACTACCGGGACCTAACCGGGGCAGACTACCGGGACCTAACCTAACATAACAGAACCGGGACAGACTACCGGGACCTAACCGGGGCAAACTACCGGGACCTAACCTAACATAGCCTAACCGGGACAGACTACCGGGACCTAACCGGGGCAAACTACCGGGACCTAACCTAACATAGCCTAACCGGGGCATACTACCGGGACCTAACCGGGGCAGACTACCGGGACCTAACCTAACATAGCCTAACCGGGGCATACTAACCTAACCTAACCTAACCTAACCTAACCTAACCTAACCTAACCTAACCTAACCTAACCTACCGAGACCTAACCGGGGCAGACTACCGGGACCTAACCTAACATAGCCTAACCGTGGTATACTACCGGGACCTAACCTAACCTAACCTAACCTAACCTAACCCAACCTAACCTAACCTAACCTAACCTAACCTAACCCTTAACCTAACCTAACCTAACCTAACCCAACCCAACCTAACCTAACCTAACCTAACCTAACCCTTAACCTAACCTAACCTAACCTAACCTAACCTAACCTAACCTAACCCTTAACCTAACCTAACCCAACCCAACCTAACCTAACCTAACCTAACCTAACCTAACCTAACCTAACCCTTAACCTAACCTAACCTAACCTAACCTAACCTAACCCCTAACCTGCTGCCCCGCTGCCCCGCCGCCCCGCCCCGCTGCCCCGCCCCACTGCCCCGCCGCCGCCCGGCTGTCACCCCGCTGCCCCGCCGCCCCGCTGCCCTGCCGCCCCGCTGCCCCGCCACCCCGCTGCCCCGCCACCCTGCCCCACTGCCCCGCTGCCCCGACGCCCCGCTGCCCCGCTGTCCAGCCCCGCCGCCCCACTGCCCCGCCCCGCTGCCCCGACGCCCCGCTGCCCCGCTGCCCCGCCCCGCAACTGCCCCACTGCCCCGCCCCGCTGCCCGGCCGCCCCGATGCCCCGACGCCCCGCTGCCCCGCTGCCCCGCCGCCCCGCCCCGCAACTGCCCCACTGCCCCGCCCCGCCGCCCCGCTACCCCGACGCCCCGCCACCCCGCCCCGCTGCCCCGACGCCCTGCTGCCCCGCTGTCAAGCCCCGCCGCCCCGCCCCGCTGCCCCGCCGCCCTGCTGCCCCGCCGCCCCGCTACCCCGCCTCGCAACTGCCCCGCATCCCCGCCCCGCCCCGCTGCCCCGCTGCCCCGCCCCGCTGCCCCGATGCCCTGCCGCCCCGCTGCCCTGCCGCCCCGCTGCCCCTAACCAAACCTAACCTAACCTAACCTAACCTAACCCAACCTAACCTAACCTAACCCTTAACCTAACCTAACCCAACCTAACCTAACCTAACCTAACCCTTAACCTAACCTAACCCAACCTAACCTAACCTAATCTAACCTAACCTAACCTAACCTAACCTAACCCAACCTAACCTAACCTAACCTAACCTAACCTAACCTAACCTAACCTAACCTAACCCAACCTAACCTAACCTAACCTAACCTAACCTAACCCTTAACCTAACCTAACCTAACCTAACCTAACCCCTAACCTGCTGCCCCGCTGCCCCGCCGCCCCGCCCCGCCCCGCTGCCCCGCCCCACTGCCCTGCCCCACTGCCCCGCCGCCGCCCGGCTGTCACCCCGCCGCCCCGCTGCCCTGCCGCCCCGCTGCCCCGCCACCCCGCTGCCCCGCCACCCTGCCCCACTGCCCCGCTGCCCCGACGCCCCGCTGCCCCGCTGTCCAGCCCCGCTGCCCCACTGCCCCGCCCCGCTGCCCCGACGCCCCGCTGCCCCGCCGCCCCGCCCCGCAGCTGCCCCACTGACCCGCCCCGCTGCCCCGCCCCGCTGCCCAGCCGCCCCGCTGCCCCGACGCCCCGCTGCCCCGCCCCGCTGCCCCGACGCCCCGCTGCCCCGCCACCCCGCCCCGCAACTGCCCCGCCCCGCTGCCCCGCTGCCCCGCCACCCCGCCCCGCTGCTCCGACGCCCTGCTGCCCCGCTGTCAAGCCCCGCCGCCCCACTGACCCGCCCCGCTGCCCCGCATCCCGCTGCCCCGCCGCCCAGTTGCCCCGCCGCCCCGCTACCCCGC
>JAWZYT010003031.1:0-2500 GCA_034508575.1 Petrolisthes manimaculis | reverse complement strand
ATATATATATATATATATATATATATATATATAGAGAGAGAGAGAGAGAGAGAGAGAGAGAGAAAAATAAAATCCTGTAATGAACCTGTAAGTTCTCTCCACTGACTATCTACCCGTGTGGTTGTATGTGCGTGTGTATGTATGTATGTGTGTGTATGTGTGTATGTGTATGTGCGTGTGTATGTATGTGTGTGTATGTGTATGTGTGTATGTATATGTGTATGTGTACATATGTATGTGTGCGTATGTGCATGTTTGTTGTGTGCGCACGTCAGTGCGAGAATGAGAGAGAGAGAGAGAGAGAGAGAGAGAGAGAGAGAGAGAGAATGTGTGTGCGTATGTGTGTGTAAGTAGGAAAGTGATGTATCTCTCTCTCTCTCTCTCTCTCTCTCTCTCTCTAACAAACACGCACATACGCACACATACATATGTACACATACACATACACACATACACACATACATACACACACACATTCACATACACATACACACACACACCGTACACACACACACACACACACAGACACACACAGACACACACACACACACCGTACACACATACACACACACACACACCGTACATACACACATTCCACCCACCAATCTCTTTACTTCACTCACTACTTACGTGTAAACTACAATTCCTAGAAACTTATACGTAGTTTCATTCTAAGCAACAACTCTCCTCTTTCCAATGAGACTATCCACAGCTGTCTAGGTCTATTCGTTACAAAGATATCACCTCAGGAATACACATATGTAATTTATTTTTTGGCAACACTCTACCATCTCAACCCCACACCGCTCACTCACGCTCGCTCGGGCCAAAAAATAAATTACATATGTGTATTCCTGAGGTGATATCTTTGTAACGAATAGACCTAGACAGCTGTGGATAGTCCTCATTGAAAGAGGAAGAGTTGTTGCTTAGAATGAAACTACGTATAAGTTTCTAGGAATTGTAGTTTACACGTAAGTAGTGAGTGAAGTAAAGAGATTGGTGGGAGGAATGTGTGTATGTGTGTGTATGTACGGTGCGAGTGTGTGTGTGTCGATGTGGTTCAGACAAGCCACACCCCACTGGCGCCTCTCCTCCCTCCCTCCCTCCCTGGGAATATAAAGTGGGTGTGGGTGTGTGGGTGTGAATTATTATTATTATTATTATTATTTAAGAGAAAGAGGATAGATGGATGATTAAAGATGGATGACAAGATGAATGGGTTGTTAAAATGGGATGGTGGAGGTAGGGGGAGGATGGGTTGGTAAGAAGGGATGGTGGAGGTAGGGGGAGGATGGGTTGGTAAGAAGGGATGGTGGAGGTAGGGGGGAGGATGGGTTGGTAAGAAGGGATGGTGGAGGTAGGGGGAGGATGGGTTGGTAAGAAGGGATGGTGGAGGTAGGTAGAGGATGGGTTGGTAAGAAGGGATGTGGAGGTAGGGGGAGGATGGGTTGGTAAGGGATGGTGGAGGTAGGGGGAGGATGGGTTGGTAAGAAGGGATGGTGGAGGTAGGGGAGGATGGGTTGGTAAGAAGGGATGGTGGAGGTAGGTAGAGGATGGGTTGGTAAGAAGGGATGGTGGAGGTAGGGGGAGGATGGGTTGGTAAGGGATGGTGGAGGTAGGGGGAGGATGGGTTGGTAAGAAGGGATGGTGGAGGTAGGGGGAGGATGGGTTGGTAAGGGATGGTGGAGGTAGGGGGAGGATGGGTTGGTAAGAAGGGAGGGAGGGGATGGGGTGGTGAGTACGGATGTACCCGGGTACAGGAGGAAGAGAGAGGGAGGGAGGGAGGGAGGAGAGGAAGAGGAGGGAGGGAGGGAGGAGGAGAGGAAGAGGAGGGAGGAGGAGAGGGGTACAGGAGGGAGGAAGAGGAGGAAGGGAGGGAGGAGAGGAAGAGGAGGAAGAGGAGGGAGGGAGGAGAGGAGGAAGAGGAGGGAGGGAGGAGAGGAAGAGGAGGGAGGAGGGAGGGAGGGAGGAGAGGCGCCAGTGGGTGTGGCTTGTCTCCCTTTCTCTCTCTCTCTCTCTCTCACACACACACACACACATTCTCTCTCTCTCTTTCTCTCTCTCACTCTCTCTTTCTCTCTCTCTCTCTCTTCTCTCTCTCTCTCTCTCTCTCACTCTCTCTCTCTCTCTCTCTCTCTCTCATCTCTCTCTCTCTCTCTCTCTACCTACCTAAAAAAAAAAAAATCACTTCATTTCCTAAAAAAAAATATATCTAAAATATTGAATTACTTTGTTTCCTCCAATTTCCTCCAGGCAACAGAACCCCATTAAGAAAATCCCATTGAACGCGTTGCCTGGAGGAGTTTGGAGCACCCAGGAGGCTCCAAAATGGCCCGCCTAGGTGCATATTGTTTATTATTTTGACTACTACTAATTTTCTCTCTCTCTCTCTCTCATCTCTCTCTCTCTCTCTCTCTCTCTCACACACACACACACACACACACATTCTCTCTCTCTCTCATGATACATAGAGGATACATAGGTGAAATATGTAGGG
>JAWZYT010003030.1:12500-27500 GCA_034508575.1 Petrolisthes manimaculis | reverse complement strand
CTTCTCGTACAAAACACACACACACACATCCTTCTCGTACACACACACACGCATATATATCCTTCTCGTACACACACACACATATCCTTCTCGAATCTTCACACACACACATATATCCTTCTCGAATCCTCAAGCACATTCTCACAGACTTTTCTTTGCCTTCTTTCTCACCTTCATTCTCTCCCTCTCTCTGCTTCTCTCTTAAAATTCCTCCAACTCCCTCCCACCTTCATTCTTTCGTAATTCCTCTATCTCCCCCTCTCTACTATTCTTCTTCTCTCCTAATTCCCCCATCCCCTCCCTCTCCCTCCCCCCTCCCCTCTCCCGGTAACCTCCCTGACTCAGACTGCTTGGTGGTACTCCCTTCCCTGCCTGCCTGCCTCCCTCCCTCACCCGCCCCCATCACCCTCCCTTCCCCCCCAGGCGCCTGCAGTGCTATTAGTATTCCAGGCAGGTCGACCACCACCTGCCCGCCGCTTATGGCCGCCCCGGCGACACTCAGACGCCCACAGCTGCCCAGGAGGGGAGGGAGGTTGATAGGTGGGGCAGGGAAGGGTGAGAGGTGGGATGGAGATGCTAGAAAAAAAAAGGGTACACACACACGAGGGCTCACACACACATACACTCGTACACACATCCACATAAACACACACACACATACACTCGTACACACATCCACATAAACACACACACACACTCACACATACATAAACAAACACACACACACACACAGTTTGTAGACGGAAGTTTATTTAGGGGGTGTGGGGAAGTTACTTGGTGTTGTGAGATGAGTTAGGGAGGATGTGAGGTTGGACAGAGAAGGTGATGGATGGAGAAGAGAGATGGAGATGTGAAGAGAGGTTGTGAGATGGGGCGGAGAAGGTGACAGGTGTAGAAAGGAGGTTGAATGGTGGAGAAGGGAGGTTGAAAGGTGGAGAATAGAGGTTGACAGGTAGAAAAGGGAGGTTGAATGGTGAAGGGAGGTTGAAAGGTGGAGAAGAGAGGTTGACAGGTAGAAAAGGGAGGTTGAATGGTGGAGAAGAGAGGTTGAATGGTGGAGAAGGGAGGTTGAAAGGTAGAGCAAAGAGGTGAAGATATAAATGTACCAGAGTAAAGGAAGAAGGAAGAAAACAAGGAGAGAAGAGAGATGGGAAGGGGAGTGACAGCGAGGTCAGAAGGTGGGGGTAAAGGGGTGTGGCGAGGTACGGGGTGATGGAGGAAGGTAAGGTGGGGTGAGATGGGAGAAGGGAGGCAGGTGTGATGAGGTAGGGATGGTAGAAATGATTGGGGAAAGGGAGGTGGGGGTGAAGGGGAGAGGAAGAGGTGAATGATGGGGAAAGGGAAGGTAGAAATGAATAACTGGGAAAATGGAGATGACAGTGGAAGGAAAAGGAAGTTAAGTATGACATTAGTGAATCTACGTACACGCATGCAACTTTTTTCACAAATTATTAACCTAACCAAAATCAGAGAACCTTCTTGGCGGAACTATAACTTTTCACCCAAACTGAGATACTTGACACCAAACTACGTACCCAACTCTACAAAATAAAAATAATTACCTCTGACATTTCAATTAAGACGAAACTCGCTTCCCTCATGTATTTCTGCAACAATAACAACTATTATGAACCCCAAGCAAACAAAAAACTACATCCCTGACAAAAACAACACAGGATAACAAAGAAAATAAAATGCTGACTGACAATAAAGTAATACGAAAGAAATATTTTATGTGGGTGAAGTTCCCAGAGGGGCATTTTCGAGTCCACCTGCCATGACTCAAGTGTAAGCAAAGAGGAAAGAAAGTCACTCACAAAATGTATATAGAAGGTGTGTGTGTGTGTGTGTGTGTGTGTGTGTGTGTGTGTGTGTGTGTGTTCCGCTACCTCGACCCCCTCCACATACACGACCACTAATTCACCTACCACCACACACACACTATCACTAATTCACCAAGCCTACCTGCACCACTCCTTAATTATCACTCACTACCATCATCACCATCACCACCACCACCACTACCACTAATTCACATCCACTACCTCCTCCTCCTACTACTACTACTACTACTACTACTACTACCACCATCAATTAACTCACCTACTACCACCTCCATCACCTCCACATCACCTCCATCTCCTCCACATTCAGCCACTAATTCATCCCCCCACCCCCACCCTTACCACCGCCCCCTCCTCCCCCCCACCAGCATCAGTAAGAAGACCCCTGGGCAAGAAGGAAGGGACCCAGGTGTAGTCCAGCACCTGCCACCTTCAGGGCCTCCCTCACCCACTTTCCTTTTACCACACACGCACACATACATACATACACATACATACATATACAGTATACACATATATACATGCATACACATACATACATACACATATACATACATACATACATATATACATACATACATACACATACACACATACATGTACATACATATATACGTACATACATACATACATACAGTAAATGCACATAGACACGCACGCACACATACACACTTTTCTTTCCTCTTACCACTCATACATACATACATACATACATAACCACATATAGATATACGGTATCTTTTATCACAAATATATACTGCACACACAAACACACAAAGTTGATTAGGAACTGATCATGGATGTAGGTATCTATGAGAGGATCCGGTCACCTTTGCAACTTCTTTCAACATAGGAATGATTCGAGTATTAATTTTGGGGTTGATAATGTCAAGTCAGGTCGTGTAAGGTTATATGGAGTCAGGTAAGGTTAGGAGTCATTTAATTTCTGGCCTGATAATGCTAGGTCACGTTTCATTAGGTGTGTGTGTGTGTGTGTGTGTGTGTGTGTGTGTGTGTGTGTGTGTGTGTGTGTGTGTGTGTGTGTGTGTGTAATGGGGGACTTGTTTCGTGGCACAATTTGGAGGAATAAAGGGGATAATATTATGCTCTTGTTGGTAAATTGAAAGGCTCCAGATTCCTCCTAACTAGACCAGAAAACAGACGCCCTCAATAGTACTAATAGGGGTTCTGTTTCATGGCATAGTTTGGAGGAATCAGAGACCTTCCAATTCACCAACTATAATAAATAATCTTCCCTTAATTAAAATGTATATAGTTATTGGATGGAGTTTGTGTAAAGGAAATATAGTTGTTCGAGCCATCCCTCCCTCCATCCAGCCATCCCTCCATCCCTCCATCCATCCATCCATCCCTCCATCCCTCCATCCCTCCATCCATCCATCCATCCATCCCTCCATCCCTCCATCCCTCCATCCCTCCATCCATCCATCCATCCATCCCTCTATCCATCCATCCATCCATCCCTCCCTCCATCCAGCCATCCCTCCATCCCTCCATCCAGCCATCCCTCCATCCAGCCATCCCTCCATCCATCCATTCATCACAGACAGTAACCCGAGCGTGAGTGAGCAGCCACAGCCTCTCTTGATGAATGAATGTGAGGTGACATGGACATCATCTCATCTCTTCTCTTCTCTTCCCTTCTCTTCTCTTCTCTTCTCTTCTCTTCTCTTCTCTCCTCTTCTCTCAGTCTTGGTCCCCTCCCCTCACTACTTTACTACCTACCAACCACCAACCACCCTCCACTACCATCCATTCTCATTCCCCAGCCAATCACCTCTTTCTTCCTCACTCCTCACCACTTCATTGCTCATCCCTATCCTCCACAGCATATCTCTTCCTTGCCCCATCCTCGCCACGTTACTACTCTCCACCACCATCATCCCTATCTCACTCCCAAGCCTCCACCCACCCAAAAAAAAAAAAAAATCCCACATCACACACATCAATACTGGTGGGAGAAGGAAATGGGAGGGGTAGGAAGATCTTCGCTGAGGGGGTTGGAGGTGGGAGACGCTAAGGGGGTGGGGGTGGGGGAAGACGCTGAGGGGGTGGGGGGGGAGGAAGACGCTGAGGGGGTTGGGGGTGGGGCGAAGACACTAAGGTGGGGGGGGACAGGTGATGGAGTGGGTGGTGATAAATGAAGGAACAGCTATCAGTGGTACTGCCGGAAAGGGAACCTCGCTTCCCTCACGCCTTTGAGCAACGCAGGCACTTTTGATGAATGGATGCTTAGAAGGGAAGGTGGGGGGGGGGGGGGGGAAGGAACTCGAACCCTGCCAACCTGTACATAACCTCGGAACAAAACATGACCCTCCTTTATTTAATAGTAACACGTTCTATTTGACCGTGGTGTAACGTTAAGTACAGCATTAAATGAATGTTTGGAATGACCGTGAAGAAAACTGAGAAACAGCTACATGACATAAAGCGTTGCGGAAGTGAAAGCACGTGAGTTGGGGAGCAACACTGAGGTGGTCTGAAAACAGTGGCTGTGGAGGGGGATGAAAAAGTGGACAGGTAGGGGAGTAGTGGATGTAATAGAGTGGAAAGTGGACAGCTAGGAGGGTAGTGGACGTGAAGTGGCAAGTGGGTGGGTAGGGGGGTAGTGGATGCATGTAGAATGGAAAGTGGGCTTGGTGGTAGTGGATGTGGAGTAGTGAGTGAGTGGATTGTGAGAAGGGAGAGTAGTGGATGTGGAGTATGTGATGAGTGGACGAGATCTGTTTTAGCACATGATCTACTGTACTATTAAAGATCTACTATTAACACTTTACCACATGGCAGATATATTGTAATGTTGTATAAATTCGTTCTATATACTCATACAAAATAATGTACCCTTCGTCCCTCTTTATCAGTAACGTCGAATAGAATTAACACTCCTAATGAAGCAAAGATACAAGTGTGAGTGGGGATGTAGGTCAGAGCTTGGGAGAATGAATGGATGAGTGCATGTGAGTGAGAAGGAGCGTCTGAATGCGAATTGAGAGTTTAATTTTGAAAGTGAGAGAATGTGTGAATGAAAGAGTATAGTTGCATGTGACAAAAAGGTGAAAGAATATGAGTGAGAAGGAGGGAGGGATTAATGATGAGTGAGAGTGGAAAGGAAGGATGAAGGGAGCGAGAAAGAAGAGAGTGAGTAGAAAGGAGGGAGGGAGGAAGGGAAGGAGTGAGAGGGAAGGAGGGAGTGAGGGAGAGGAGTGAGTGAGTGAGGGAGAGGTGGAAGGAGGGAGAGATCTGCACTCTCCTCACGTGTAATGTTATGCCAGCCAGCCCCACCTGCAAGACTTTGACAGATGGGGCAGGAGAGGGAACATTGAGACCACCACCATCACCACCACCACAACAACAACAACCACCACCGCCACCACTACTACAATCACCACCAACACCACCACAACCACCACCAAAAACACAACAGCAACAAAACATCAACAACTCCACCACCAACAACAACAACAAACAACAACAACAACTCCACCGTCACCCTACTATCACCACCACCAACAACAACACCCTCTAAAATAATCTTCATCCTGCTAAAACCACCTCTATGACCCTGACAAGTAAATCCTCCCATAAGCAGTGGTGTAGTTGTATTTTAGTCGTATATAGATATATAGGGGGACCGTCTGTTTTAGTCGTATATATAGGCTATAGGGGACCGTCTGTTTTTGTAATGTGGTGGTGGGTGAGAGCGAATGATAGGCTGTGAGAGGTGAGAGCGAATGATAGGCTGTGAGAGGTGAGAGCGAATGATAGATTGTGAGAGGTGAGAGCGAATGATAGGCTGTGAGAGGTGAGCTGCGTAGGTAGTAAAGTTGCCTACCTAAATTTTCGAGACACTACCTGCTTGAATCTATAGCAGGGAATGTCTCGATATTTTTGGAGGCAAGTGTACCAACAAAGGCATCATGTGTAAGGAAGATGTGATTTGCCAGGTCAACAGGTGGTCTGACACACACACACACACACACACGCACACACACAACACACACACACATACACATACACGTCACTGTAATATATCAGAAGGGACGGTGAAGCACTTCCTCCCAACTCCCCATTAACTTGTTTTGTCACCCCAGCCGCTCTGTCTGTGTGTGTGTGTGTGTGTGTGTGTGTGTGTGTGTGTGTGTGTGTGTGTGTGTGTGTGTGTGTGTGTGTGTGTGTGTGTGTGTGTGTGTGTGTGTGTGTGTGTGTGTGTGTGTGTGTGTGTGTGTGTGTGTGTGTGTGTGTGTGTGTGTATGTGTGTGTGTGTAACTTCTTGGCTGGATTCACGCTTCCTACTCAGCCAACCAACCCTCTTCCCTCTCACCGCTTCATCTCGTTGACATTTATTGTGAGGTAACGCCACATTCTTCAAGGCCTGTACTGTCACGATCAAAAATTTGCCGACATAAACACAAACTTATAATATATTAAACACAAACTTATAATATATTATTCTGCAAGTTTCATTTACCCTTGAGTTTCAAAAATAGAACCTTGATTAAGATAAATAATTGTGTTTCTTTATAGAGAAATATATGGTAATCTGTTAACAATGAGTCTGGAGGAACCAAGATTGTCACTGAAATACTGGGATGATAATAATAACATACATATATTACGTTTTAAGGTTTGTTTCTCTCACGTAAATTAAACAAGGACTATTAAGGAGGTGCGGAAATATAGGGAGCAAACATTCTTTCTACTCCCCCTCCCCCAAGCCTGTCCCCCTATTCCCCCACACCCCACAGTCCCCCCCCCAAAAGCCTGTCCCCTGCTCCTGCACCCCCTTAAATAATAGCATGAGTAATTAATATATTATGCACTAATTTGTTTGAGAGAATGATTACAGACCAACACTAATAATTACTAATAATCATAACAATATCATTACGGTTAGTGGACAAAGAAGTAAGTAATTAGCTTTAAATTTGCAATGAAAGTTATATAAAAAGAATATAATAATACAAAACTTTCTGTCTTGCATTACTTTACCACAAAATTGTAAAAAAAAAAAAAAATGTATATCCTTGTTTTTACTTGTCAATAAATCTTGATAAAAATGAAGTTGTGTTTGTGACTGTATGTACATTGGCAAAGATACCGAAGACACTGTTGTTGTTGCTGTTGTTGTTATTGTTGGTGTTGTCACTGTTTTTTTTTTGTTTGTTTTTTTATATGATCTGACACTGGACATAGGCTTAATCAAGCCCGTTATCGTGGCCCAGGTCAACTGATGTTCACACACACACACGTTGATGTCATTGTTGGTGTTGTCATTGTTGTTGTTGTTGTCATTCCTTTTGTTGTTGTCATTATTGGTGGTGTCAATGTTGTTGTTATTGTCATTATTGGTGGTCATTGTTGTCATTATTGATGTTGTCTTTGTTATTGTTGTTGTAGTCATTGTTGTCTACACTAACGCATGTACACACACACACACAGACATTATCGCTGGCATAGTATAAACATCACATGAATAACATAAATATTAAGCACACACACACACACACACACTTAGCATTATCTAGAGGGGCCAACTCTTAATGTTCATCTTTAATTCATTGACCATATGAATCTTGCCTTTGTGTGTGTGTGTGTGTGTGTGCTACCTCTTTATAACCTCTCTCTATCTTACCACCATATAGTGTTGGCAACTCAAACATACATGTACAGCCGGCTCCACTGCCGCGAGGGCCCCTGCAGTGTTGTTAGTTACCTAAACCCTTGATCACACAGACGACACCACAACTGATAGGAATAAATATAATAATAAGAATAAAGATAATAATAATAATATAATCTCACAATCAATGCATATCTTTCTTTGCTTTTTTTTTTTTTTTTTTTTTTTTTTTTTGGTGAGCCTTGTCCTTTCTTGGATTGGTGGGTGCGGTCTGCATGGATTTTCACTTTTGCATTTTATCACATTTACAAATCAGAGTCTTATATCCTTCATCTTGCTTATGGATGGACGGGTGGAGTATTTCACAATGACTGACATTTTAACACGTATTTAATATTTGGTGAAGCTGAAGTCTTATAAATTTCTATAATTACCATATTTTTCACACTCATCAAAATATTTATCATCATTCTGCTTTGTGTTGTGTTTTATATCATTGTTTTCGTTAAGGGACCCTGTGATGCAGTCAGAAAATTGGAGGTATAGGAGTCCTTCAAATATTGCCACGAAACTCCACCTATATGGAAGGAGCTTGTTTCGTGGCATAGATAGGAGGAATCAGAAGCCTCTAATTCCCATACACGATCTTAAGGACCCTGTGATCGTGTATGAAAATTGGAGGCTTCTGATTCCTCCTGACCATGACACGAAACAAGCTCCTTTCATATAGGTGTGTGTGTGTGTGTGTGTGTGTGTGTTTGGTGTGTGTGTGCTTCGTGGCAATATTTGAAGGACTCATTTATCTCCAATTTTCTGACTACATCACATAGGGTCCCTTAATACAGCATGTCATTCTAACTCCTTCCTTCCCCCTCAACACTTCTGCCACTATTTAATATTTCTGGTATATATATTCTCGCCTTATCCTTTCGTCAGCCTTGCACTCTTGACCCATTGAGAAAGTGTTAGGGTCTGGGATGGGAAGGGAAGGTGGGGGGTGGGGGGTGGGGGGCGGGGGTAGGCAGCTTTTAAAGACGCGGGACAAATGAATCCGTCACCCCTTTGGGAGAAATTCTTAAAACCGGCGAGCAAGTTGGATCACTCATTGCTCTGTCAGTAAATATATCAACAGTCTGATTCCACACTCAATTGGTAAACTTACTTCTCAATTGAGTTATATTATTTATTTTCCATCAGTAAAAATATTTCAACAGGTTTATTCTATACTCACTCAGTAAATATATCAACATATTTTATACTCAATCAGTTTATAATATTTCAAAAGTCTCACTCCATGTATATTCAATTGGTTAACTATTCTACAAACATATTCTATACTCAGCTTGTATGAACTTAATGAATTCTCAGCTGCCTGCGTGTGTAAGTATATAGACTATAGTATACACACAAACATACACACATATCATACACACACACACACATCACAACTCAAACGGACACAACACAAACATACACACATCATGCACACTATTACACACACACACACATCATACACACACATCACAACCCAAACGAACACAACACACATACGCCAATTGCTTACACATACACATCACATACAAGCACTCAGTTCTAGACACGCCTTTCCCTCCCAGAATGGCAGAGAGAAAGGTGATAACGAGTCGTGGTGAGGATTTGGTTACTGTAGTAGGCGACTGGGTGGTGGTGATGGTGGTGGTGGAAGTGATGTAGGAGGAAATGTGTTGGTGGTGGTGGTGGTGGTGGAGGAAGTGATATAGGGGTGGGGATGATGATGGAGGTAATACGGTGGTGGTGGTGGTGGGGGAGGAAGTGATATAGGGGTGGGGATTGTGATGGAGGTTATATGGTGGTGGTTTTGAGGTAGTTTTGGTGGTGGTGGTGGGTGGTGGTGTAACGGTGGAGAAAACAGATGGTGGAGTAGTTTTGGAGTCCGTATATAGTGGAGATGGTGGTGATGAAAGTACAGTATAGCATATAAATTATGGGACGTGTAGTGTAAGTATGGTATGGTGGTGATTCAGCTGTTATTGAAATATAATCATGTAATCAATTAGTTATGATCAGATGCAGAGAAACACTAAACTAACCAATCAAATATTTTCTCCTAAAAAAATATCACAACAGTACAAAATGAAACATAACAAATTCTACACTCATAGTAACATATCAAATTCTTCATTCATAAACTTAACCAATCAAATATTTTCTCCTAAAAAAATATCACAACAGTACAAAATGAAACATAACAAATTCTACACCCATACATATTAAATTCTTCATTCATAAACAACTTAGAGAAATACACTAAGTTGACATCCACAAGGCGAGGGTTGAAATAATTGTGAGAGGTTTGAAAGGGTCTCATCATCATTATCATCATCACTCACTCACCACCATCATTACTCACCATTATTACTCTTATTACCAGACACTGAAAGGGTTATAATTATACATCTGCAAAATTGGTGCACAATGATTGATAACTTTACATACCCGTAGTCACTTGTTGATGATTATGCTGTTGCTTGAAATATTATGCTATAGAAAAATACATGCGTTTGATGTATTTATTTAAGGTAGAGTGAGTGATACATTACCATTATTCCGCTTAATTTTCATGTATCGTTGCCAACCAACACATCCATCAACCTAAAGACTTAGTTAAATTGTCTTGCTCTGTCCTGAATAATTATATATTGTAGTAGTAAGGTAGTGTGCAGTCCAGATGATAATATTAATATAAAATGTCCATGATATACATAAGATGGAATTGCAGGGTTGGAAAATCTGGAGCAACCGATTCCTCCAAACTATTCCAAGCAACAGAACATCATTATATTTGTTCATTTGGTTATGTTTCCCGCATGGCATACCTTGGAGGAATCATGGCACTTCAATGTAACTAAAGTGAATTACCCCCTTCCGAATCAAACCAGCAAGCAGTCGGGTAGTTGAAATTCCAAAGTAGCCTTCTAAAAATAAAAAAATAATGGTGGGGTGAACTTTAAATTTTCCTTCCCACCACCACCACCACCACCGTCATGTGAGTATTGTATCGCCAAGCCAGTTTTCGGGGTTACACTAGACAGAGACCGGTTACTTCCTGCATTATGGGTGGTTAGGCTGTCGGTGTAATGTAGCGATATGTGTTTGGGTTGGTCCGGAAAAAAAAAAATGGAGTGGACTATGAAACCTGAGACGACCCACGGCGGCAATACCAACATGATGATGACTGTTGCTGCATAACATATTAGTGGCAGTGTGTGTGTGTGTGTGTGTGTGTGTGTGTGTGTGTGTGTGTGTGTGTGTGTGTGTGTGTGTGTGTGTGTGTGTGTGTGTGTGTGTGTGTGTGTGTGTGTGTGTGTGTGTGTGTGTGTGTGTGTAGTATTATAATCACGGAACTGGCGAGAGGAAGTGAGTCAATGTCTAGACTACTTTGAAATTCGTACTGATGACTGTCCCTTTAAAATTAATAATAAAAAGTTTATTTGGTACATTCTGTGTGTGTGTGTACAGCCACCAACAGAAGTACAGTATACTATCGTTTTATCTGCCTCTCAACATACGTATGAGGTTGTTGAATATGCATGTGAAAGGAATCAACGATTATGTGTATTTACGAGTGCACCTGTGTGTGTGTGTGTGTGTGTGTGTGTGTGTGTGTGTGTGTGTGTGTGTGTGTGTGTGTGTGTGTGTGTGATGCTAGGGCAGTCAAGTTACCACCACCTTAAAAAGATAAAAGAAAAAAAAATTACAGGCAGACAGACAGACCACCCACAGCCTCTACCAACAAGCACATTTTTTTTTCTCTCTCTTTCCGTGGAGAATTTAATTACTTTGCTTTTTACAAACTCCATCACGATAAAGTACAAACACCGACGGCTTGCTCGATAATAAATTCCACCCGCAGCTCAGTTTTTTATATTCCCAGTAAATTTAATATTTTTGCTCCTACCGCTAACATATACTGGCCTCCATTTATCTCTGTATTCATCGGCTCTGATCACCACAAATCATCACGACTTGGAGAAGGTTAGCTCTTTTTTTTTTTTTTTTTTTTGGGGGGGGGGGTAATTTTTTTTTTTTTTAACTATTATTTATTTATTTTTCGGAGAGGTCATACTTGTTTTTAGATAACTGTGAGTACTTTTTCTCCTCCTAAACCCCCCCTCCCTCCCCCCTTCCCCTCCGTTAAGGCTAGATAATGTACACACACACACACACACACACATACAGACAGAGTGTAGGTAATGAGAGAGGAGGTAATAATAGGAATAGAGGTATTAATAACATTGTCAGCATGAGGTACTGAGGAGGTGTTGGTGGGGGGAAGGGGGAGGAGGGTGAGGAGGTGTTGGTGGGGGGAAGGGGGGGGGGAGGGTGAGTGATGTTAAGACAAGCTGGTAACATCAATAAGTAGGTGGGGAGGTGTTAACTAGGGGTCGGAGGGAGACATGGAAGTAGTATAGGAGGGAGACATGGAGGTAGTATAGGAAGGAGAGGTACATGGGGAAGGTATTAGACTAGGGAGGGCGAGGCGAGGATTGGGACGATTTGAAGTGCATGGGACCGAGAAAATTGGAGGTGCCCGAGTCCTTCCAACAGTGCCACGAAACACCGCTTACACTGGAGGAGCTTGTTTCGTGGCATAGTCAGGAGGAAATATAAAAAGCCTCCAATTCTCGTACACGATCATGGGGTGCTGTTAAGTGGGGCGTGTCCATTCTCCACCTGCAATCATTCTAACCCATCTGTTAATTAGGGGTTCGCTCGCTGCTAATCACGTCTCTATTTTTTGTTGCTGCCAAGAGAACGAAGGAGACGAATGGACGTATTGTTCCCTCAACACTTGCAACGATCGATGGGGTCTTTACTGATTAGGTTACATAAAATCGTTTGGCGTTAGTTACTCAGTTCGAAGTATGTGAAAAAATTAGTTTTCGTCGTCATATACTGTAAATGCCGTTTCTCCTCTGTCTCCTTTTTCTTCGTAGTATTATAATAAGAGCTTCCTGGCCTGGCACAGACTTCTCTCTAACTCACTTCCTTCATTTTATATTCACAAAAGTCAGATTAGAACGTATGAAATTTGTTAAGTTCTATTGTTGGTAAATTGGAATGCTACTGATTCCTCCCAACTAAACTAGGAAACAGACGCCCTTAATGGTACTAATAAGGGATCTGTTTCATGGCATAGTTTGGAGGAATCAGAGACCTTCCAATACACCAACAAAAGAATATCCCTTTAACGCCCCTAGATTGGTGTAGAGGTCAGGTATAGGCTAGTACAGTACGTGTGGTTTAGCTAACGTGTGGGCTGGGGAAACTGAAAATATATCTCGGCCCACTTCAAGCTCCGGCAGGAAACAAAACAGGTTGTGGTCAGTAACTCGTCATACTGTCAGAAAACAATTACTTTTTTCTTAAGTCACGGATCAGGTAACACAGGGAGGAAGGGAGGGAGGGAGTCATTGCACCACCAGTACTGCTCTGCTTCCGAAACCACATTCCTTCTCTCACATGCAGGCTCAGAATTTACGAGACCTGCTTTCGGTTTCACTTTCTGTAAAACTGGGTTGAGTCAGGTAATTATTGCATCACCACTTAATATTGCAGACTTATTAATTTCAACTGCATGAACGACGCAGTGTGGTGTGTCATGGTTGTAAATTTATTGGCTATAATATCTCTTCTTTCTTTGGGGGGTACAGATTTTTTTTCTGCTGTGTGTATGTGTGTGTGTGTGTGTGTGTGTGTGTGTGTGTGTGTGTGTGTGTGTGTGTGTGTGTGCGTGTGTATGTGTGTGTGTGTGTGTGTGTGTGTGTGTGTGTGTGTGTGTGTGTGTGTGTGTGTGTGTGTGTGTGTGTGTGTGTTTGCACTAATTAGCAACAGTCCCTTCGGTACAAATAAAAAGTCACCCTTCATTAAACTTGACAAATTATCCTCTGCTCTTCTTCTTAATGCACCACCGCTATAACTTTCAACGGCAGGTTATAAATTGGTTCAGTGTCTCGTGAACTGATGTCCTTGTTTTCGCCGTCTTCACCTTCCCCACCTGCCCGTGACGTGGTGAAAATAGCCCCTTTTGTCACGCATTTTTCCCATCCTCTCAACCCCAGACACACCACGGTAATGTATAACGAGGAGGGGAGCTGAGGGAGGTGGGGGGGAGGGGAAGGGAGTAGATAGGTGAAGGGGAAGGGGAATGACAGGGAGTGGGTACGTGAAGGGCAGGGAAGGTGAGGTGGAGGGTCAGAGTGGGTACGTGAGGGGAAGGAACGGGGAGGAGCAAGGAGTGGGCAGAGCCGTAGAATAGGCTCTGGGAGTGGGTACGTGAAGGGCAGGGGAGGGGGCAGGGAATGGGTACAGGGGCAGGGGAGGGGGAGGGGCATAGAGGGGGAGGACTAGACAAGGGGAGGTCATTAGGCGTCGTTCAGTGGAAGACAATTTAATAGTGTGGAGATCAACGGGGTTCAACCAATACAGTGGACCAAATTAAGAGGCACGAGTTCACCCAGGATCACCCAGGGCAAGAAAGAGCAAGGGGAGGGGGAGAAGGGAGACATAAATAAGGAGAGGGAGAGATGAGAGGGGAGAGGAGAGAGATAAATAAGGAGAGGGAGAGATGGGAGGGATGAATAAGGAGAGGGATAGATGAATAAGGAGAGGGAGAGATGGGAGGGGAGAAGGGAGATATGGAACTTGGGAGGAGAGAAGGGAGAGATGGAAGATTGAGAGGGGAAGGGGAAGACAGAAGACAGGAAGAGGAAAATGATAAGAGGGGGGCGAGTGGAGAGAAGAGGAGCGAATGGAATCACACCTTCATACACGGTTGCTGCCACGCATTTAATTAAGAACTGGAGGCCTTTGTTTTCTCCTTACTCTGTCAGGAAACACGCTCCTTCCATATAGGTGGTGTTTCGTGACAATATTTGAAGGACTTACTAACCTCCAATTTTCTGACTACATCACGTGGGTCTTTTACTTGAGGATACAGTGTTGGTAAATCCGGAGCAAGTTATTGATCCAAACTATTCCAAGCAACAGACAGGCCACCATTATTTTTGTTCCTCTGGTTCTGATTTCTTCTGTCATACTTTGGAGGAATCAAGAGGCTCCAATGTACCAAAAGTATACTCTCTCTGCCCTTAATTAACACCACCACCACTACTACACAGGCGGGCCAATTTGTACCTGCACTCCTGGCGTCATCATTCCTCTCTACACCACCGACCAACCAACCCATCAGGCACGCTCGTAAATTATTGGTTGGCACAGAAATATATACATGAATACAGTACGTGTGTGGGGGAGGGGCACTGGGATTTATGTCACAATTTATAAAGTGCAGTGTGTGTGTGTGTGTGGTGGTGGTGGGGGTGTTTGGGGGGTAAGGGAGTACGGGGATTGTGTGTGTGTGTGTGTGTGTGTGTGTAAGGGGAGTGTGTGTGTGTGTGTAAGGGGAGTGTGTGTGTGTGTGTGTGTGTGTGTGTGTGTGTGTGTGTGTGTGTG
>JAWZYT010003030.1:0-7500 GCA_034508575.1 Petrolisthes manimaculis | reverse complement strand
TGGCCTTATCACCGTGAAAATCCATTGGGGTTTGTTTCTCTTTCGGCCGCGAGAATGAAGTGATAATATCTTTGTAAAATACTGACCACTGGGAAGGGTCGCACACAAGTACTTAAAATTCTCTGCCCTAACAAGCGTGGTGGGGTCCAGACGAAGGGAAGATGGGGGGGGGGGGTAGGGGGTAAGGGTGCCTTCATTAGATTCAGGTTAATTAAAATAGGAATCATACAGGTACAAATTTACAAAACGTCCATCCGTCCTATCAAGTCAATCTACAGTATATAATAATATTATGTAAAGTTTTCTCCTTCAATTTACTTTACTTTCACACATTTTTTTCCCCCTCGGTAATGTTAATAGTTTCATGTTACTTAAGGGGATGGTCTAATTTTGATTCCTTGGAGCGTCTTGATCCCTCCAAAATATGCCAGGAAACAGAACCAGATTAACAAAAAAAAAATGGTGACCTGTTGCTTTGAATAGTTTGGAGAAATCAGTTACTCCAGATTTACCAACACTGAAAACTTCCCCCATAAGGTATAGGAGTCACAGGTACACATATTTTCCTCCTCCCTCGTATATGTAAATAAAATCTACGGCTTTCTCTCTCCTTCAATTTCTCTTCAAAGATCTGGGGGTCACCTGAGATTATGATATTGTTGTTGTTGTTGTTATCTCACTTTGACTCAAGTATCGTATATAAAAAGACGACACTCTCACTTCAAAGGTATAGATAGACTGATAGATACATCCTTTATAACCAGCACCTACTAGTCCTATCTATTCCTTGCCATAAATAAAACCTTACGAACAAAACCTTACTCTGGATTGACTAAAGATTAAAAACACACACACACACACACACACAGTTTCAATTCTTCTCTCTCTGTTTCTCCTTCTTCTCCTTCTCCTTCCCTCGCCACACTCGTCTAAGCTTTGCGTGTCAGAGGGAGATACTGATCTTACCCCCATGTCAGCAATTAAGGAGCTGACGCCGCTCAGCCGCTGACAACCCAGACCGCTGTACTGGGGACAATGTCAGCCCTACGAGAGGAGATGGGGAGAGACGAGAAGTGAGGAGATGGGAAGAAGGGGAGAAGTGGAGAAGAGATGGGGGTGATGGGGAGAAGTGAGGAGATGGGAAGGGGAGAAGAGATGGGGAGAGATGGGGAGAAGGGGAGAAGAGGAGAGATGGGGAAATATGAGGACAAATGAGATGGGGAAAAGTGAGGTGAGAGGAAAGAAGATGGGGTGAGATGGGGAGAAGTAATGAGATTGTGAGGGGGTAGAAAATGGAGTGTGGGTAGATAATATGAGATACAAAGGGAGGGTAGAAGGTTGGGAGATGATAGAAGGTAAGGGAAAGGAGAGATGATAGTGGGGAGGATGAAGGAAGGGGAAGGAGGAAAGAAAGGACATGGGGAAGAAGATACATGAGTGAGAGAGAAGGAGAGGGAGAATGAGATGAAGAACAGGTAATGAAAGAGGTGAAGAGGGGACAGAAAAGAGGTGAATTGAGGGGGGGGAGGAGTAGGGGGCCGAGGGGGGGGGGAGGGAGTAGGGGACCGAGAGGGATAGAAGGACAGTTAAGGGGGGGGGGACGGGGTAGTATACATTTGATGAAAGATAGGGCCTTGATTCCTCCAAAGTATGCCAGAAAACAGGACCAGATTAACAAAAATAATGATGTCCTGTTTCTTGAAATTGTTTGGAGGAATTAGTTACTCCAGATTTACCAACCCTGAACTACCCCCTCCACCCCCCCCCCCCCCACACCTCGTAAGGGACCTTGTGATGTAGTCAGAAAATTGGAGGTAAATGAGTCCTTCAAATATTGCCACGAAACACACACACACACACACCTATAGGGAAGGAGCTTGTTTTGTAGCATGGTCAGGAGGAATAAGAAACCTCCAATTCTCATATATACACGATCACAAGGTCCGTCAACTTTCCAATAATGTGAAGAATTTGTGAACACCATACCTATGTCAGTCTACGTAGATGTCTGTCTGTCTGTCTGTCTGTCTGTCTATACCCTATCTTATATTAACGAGGCGAAAATGTGCCGGCTCCCTCAGTTATAATTTAATTTCTTGGCTTTTTCGATAAGTGAAATATTGTGGATTTTTTATATATTTTGTCTCACTATAATATAATATAATTTAAGGCCATGATGCAAAGTTGGTAAATCTGGAGCAAATAATTTCTTTAAAATCTTCCATGCAACAGGCCACCATTTTTTTTTCATCTGCTCCTGTTTTCTGGTTTACTGGGGAAAAAATAAGGTGCTCTAATGTACAGTTGCCCACACATGCATCTGGTACGCCTCGCTACTTACGTGTGAGATAGAAGCTACAATAGGAAGGAAAGTAAGCTAAAGTTATAATAGTTTGTTGACAAGCAGACAGTAATAATATTTTACTGTCTGCCTGTCAACAAACTACATTATTGTTTTATCAATGTCCTTTCTTTTGTAGCCACCTCACAAGTAACGAGTCATATACCAGCTTCATGTGTGTCCAACTGTACCTCTTTAATCACAGTAAAAACAAAACAAAAACATTCTTCTCACCATCAATTAATTAAGGAAGAAAATCGTGAGAGTTTGGAACAGTTTGATGTGATGCTTTGCCAGACGTGATTATCATATTATCATTCCCTCGCCACAGTCAAGTCGAAGAGTAAAATAAATAATATGTGCCAGTTTCACGCTTGGTTGACTGTACCCTATATACCTGTTCTCTTATATACAAGATGCATATACCGTACAGAAATTCTCTAATGCGGACCTCTACTGTACATATCCCTACCAACTTGTTCACCTAGTAACCTGTCTCGTGTTGCCAGTACCCACCCATGCACTGCCATGTTAGGGACGAGGAAGGGTGAATGAAGGTAGGATGAGAGGGTGAGGGTAGGATGAGTAGGTAAGGAAGAGTGAAGGTAGGATGAGAAGGTGAGGAAGGATGAAGGTAGGATGAGAGGGTGAATGAAGGTAGGATGAGAGGGTGAGGGTAGGATGAGTAGGTAAGGAAGAGTGAAGGTAGGAGGAGGAGGAAATTGTGAAGGGGAGGCGAAAGAGATGAAAATTTTTGTACCACCATCGATTAAAACACCAAGTATAAAGAATAAAGTACAAAAATTAAAAAGTACCTGTCACTATTTTACCATTACCGTACTTAATATTTTGCAACAAGGCGTCACCCAACTCGTACAAAGCACACGTGAAAAATAGATATACGAATTAATGATCTCGACTGTACACAACGAACACCATAAAGTACACCAACCAACCACCACATCAGGCACACGAAACCAACCAACCAACCAACCAACAACGCCTCCTGTGTAAAAGAAGAACCTCCTCACCTGATTACACACTTGTGATGGAAAAGCACGTCGGTATGTTGTGGGGTCGACCTCCTTCCTTCCTTCCTTTAGTTCCCTTGGCTTGAATCTATTGCCTTCTCTCACTCACTGTCTTTGTTTTTTTTTCTTGACCCTTCGCCTCTTTTCACTCTTCCAAGGAAATAAGCATAAGCCTATATTCCTGACGTTCCCTATATAGCTTAAGGACATCGTTGTAGGTGAGGGTGTGTGTGTGTGAAGGAGGGTTTGTGTCCGCATTGATTATTATTATGGATGTGTATGTGTGTGTGTGTGTGTGTGTGTGTGTAGGTGTTTGTATTTTTGTGAGTTATGTGAGCTTGAGGGTGCATTGTTTGTTTGTGTGTTTGTGCGTGCTTGTCAAGTAGCATTTAAGTAAGAAAGGATGAGTGTTATTGTCAACATGTCCGATATACCTTTTCGATGTTTACACTCGACCTTCGTTCTCCCTCCATATATCCTTCCTTGTTACACCTATTCCCTCCTTTCCCTCACTACTCCCCCAATACCTCCCCTCTCTTCATTTCTCCTCCTCCTACTCCCCCAATACCTCCCCTCTCTTCATCTTTCCTCCTCCTACTCCTCCCCAATACCTTCCCTCATTTCCCCTCCTCCTACTCCCCCAACACCTCCCCTCTCTTCATCATTTCTCCTACTCCTCCCACAATACCATCTCTTCATTTCTCCTCCTCCTACTCCCCCAATACCACCCCTCTCTTCATCTCTCCTCCTCCTCCTCAGCTTCCCACTCCTTCCCATTACACACGTCCTCTTCAAACACAGATTAAGTCCCTCCCTGCAGTGGCTTCTCTTGACTCAGCAATTCAGGTTTCCACTCGGCGTCGCTCACTCCACTCAGACAACATCATCGCTTTTGTCTTAGTAGGGAGTCAGGCGTCAGGTTCTTCTCATCAGCTAGCCTAACCCCCCACTCTTTCCTCCCTCCCACCTTCCCTTCCCCCTCCCTCCCTCCCTTTCCCCTTCCCCCCTTCCCTCCCCCTCTTTCTTCTCCCATGGTCCACACTTCCTTTCATCCTTAATTCCACACCTCATTTTTTTATCATTTTTTTTTTTACTATTAGCCTGTCTGTCTTGTGTGTGATATTTTTTTTTTTTTTCGACATCTCCCCCAGCTTTCCTTCGCTTTTTACATGACGTGTTGGAAAGATATACATAAATAAGCTTCTTTTATCCTTCATTCCCTTCTATTCATCTTCCTCTCCCTGATTCCTTTTATTATTATTATCCTCACATCCATTGTCTTCTCTCTCGCTATAGGCTTTTTCCCTTCCATTCACCCTTTTGCTCTGATTCATTCATTCTATCTATCTTTTTCGGTGGCTTACTTCAAAATCAGTCTCCTTTTTTAATCTCCTTCCTTCACTCTATTATTATATACCCATTCCTCAACTCTGTCTTTTTCATTATTCTTCCTGTCTCTGCTCCTCTCTCCTTCCATCCATCCATCCATCCGTCCATCTCTTCATCCACTCTTCAGTCCATCAGCTCTTCCTCTCCAGCCTTGAACTCCCTCTGCCCCTCGGTTCTGCTTATCGTGCGTGTGTGTGTGTGTGTGTGTGTGTGTGTGTGTGTGTGTGTGTGTGTGTGTGTGTGTGTGTGTGTGTGTGTGTGTGTGTGTGTGTGTGTGTGTGTGTGTGTGTGTGTGTGTGTGTTTGTGTGTGTGTGTGTGTGTATTCCTCATAACTCAGTAATTATATTCCTTAGTCTGGCATCTATTGTCTAACATGTGTAGTTAGTATCTTGATATTAATTGCTTCTCACCACTTTCAATTTGGTCTTCCGATGTATGTGTATATGTATGTATCACGGTCCATACTATATGGACCGTGGTATGTATAAATGTATGTCTGTAAGTACGAGTATATGCTATCAAAATCCACCTAGCAAAATTTCCAGCTTATTCTGTCCAACCGATACAAAACTTCACACAATAAAAATATTCAGAGATGAGTTTCCTTGCTATCTACTACCGCGTTGAAATTTCCTTTACCCATCTATGTAGCAGCGGAAAGTGTGAGTAAAACGAAATCACTACTAGCTTGTCCAGATAGAGGGATTTTGTTTGTGGTGGTGACGTAAACATTTATTGTGTTGATAAGAATTATATAGCTGTGTGCTGAGTGAGTTTATTGGATTCACCTTATCTTCCTATCTTTCCTTCCTTCCTCTATCTCTCTTTCCCTCCACCACCGCCTCCCTTTACATCTGTTCTTTACCCTCATCTAGCCTACTCCTCCCTTCGCTCCCTCTCCACAAATTCCTCTGACCCTCGCCCCTTCATCCCCCTCATCCTTCCAAATGCCCCTCTCACTCCTTCATGTATTTTTTAGCTATATAGTTAATGGGGGAACCGTAGGGCCAGGAAAGTGGGTCTTAAGTGAATGGGAAGCATGTGGTGGGTAGAGTAGGGTAGGGTAGGGTAGGGTGAGGTAAGGTAGGGTAGGGTAGGGGGAGATATGAGTGGGTGTACTAAACAACGAAGGGAGATGATGGGTGTTGGGAAAGGAAATGAGTTGTATGGAGAGTGTAGGTGTGTATGAAGAGATGGAGTGTGTGTGTGTGTATGTGTACGTGTGTGTAATAAAGTTGGATTGGAAAGCGTGTGAATGGTGTGTGAATGGTGTGTGATTGTGTGTGTGTGTGTGTGTGTGTGTGTGTGTGTGTGTGTGTGTGTGTGTGTGTGTGTGTGTGTGTGTGTGTGTGTGAGGGGCGATAGGACGTGCAGTGACTCATATCTCTCCATGGGTCACTAGGGATGAAAGTAATGTGGGCATCTACCAAAAAACTGGAGGTGGTGGTTGTTGGTCGAGTGGCTTAGTGGGGAGCTCTTACCCATGTCTAGTTCCCTCCCCCCTGAGTGTGTGTGTGTGTGTGTGAAAGAGAGAGAGAGAGAGAGAGAGAGAGAGAGAGAGAGAGAGAGAGAGAGAGAGAGAGAGAGAGAGAGAGAGAGAGAGAGAGAGAGAGAGAGAGAAAAGAAAATCCAGATTACAGTGAGTGTAAAATGATGACTTGGGTGACGATGGATAACAGATAAAGGGAGGCACATGGATACAAGAGCTACTATATGTTGTTGTTGTTGTTGTTATTGTTGGAGGAGGAGGAGGAGGACTGAGAAACGAACGATATTATGGACTTACAGACAGACAGACACATAGACACATAGACGGACGGACAGACAATATTATGGACTTACAGACAGACAGACAGACAGACACATAGACGGACAGACAGACGGGCCAGCTGACCACGTTGATGATTCACCCCACTACCTTACATGGCCATAGCCTATATGACCTTAAATATACAGTCTATAACCCTTGTCTTCTTTTATTACTTTTTTTTTTTGTATATCCTCTACTGTATTCTCCTCCTTCTCCTCCTCCTCCTCCTTCTCCTCCTCCTCCTCCTCCTCCTCCTCCTCCTCCTCCTCCTCCTTATCCTCCTCTTTCTTATTTCTATTACTTGCTTCTCTTCTTCTGCTGTCTTTAATGGCTTTCTCATTTGTAAAACTCCACATATTCACACTCTATTCTCTACTCTCTCTACTCTCTAATCTCTCTCTCTCTCTCTCTCTCTCTCTCTCTCTCTCTCTCTCTCTCTCTCTCTCTCTCAGCGGCAACTCCTCCCTCAATTAGAAGCTGCTCCATTTGCATACAATCTGGGTTGGTCAGTGGCTGTGTATGGGTTTAGTGGCCGGGGTGAGGGGGGGGGGCAGGGGTTGGGGGTAATGACAGGGCAGGTGGGTAGGGACAGGGATTGTGGACAAGGATAGGGTGGAGGATCAGGGAGAGGAAAGATGAGATGAACAGGAATAGTGACAGGGAAAATGGGAAGGGGCAGGGGAGCTGAGGGGAGGAGCAGGGGAGCTGGGGGAGGGGCAGGGGAGCTGAGGGAGGAGCAGGGTATCTGAGGGGAGGGGCATGCTAGCTGGGGGTAGGGGCAGGGAGGCTGGGGGAGGGGCCGGGGAGGTGGGGAGGGACAGAAGTTAGTGGCCGAATATTATAACCTACACTCTAATCACCAGTCATAATGTTTTGTGTTATTGGCTGCAGAAACTTGTTACCCTGACATTTGCTCCCTGGTTGTAAT
>JAWZYT010003029.1:0-77116 GCA_034508575.1 Petrolisthes manimaculis | reverse complement strand
GTTTGTGTATGTGTGTGTGTTTGTGTGTGTTGTTTGGATGTGAGTATGGGCATTGTTGTTGGTGTGTGTGTGTGTGTGTGTGTGTGTGTGTGTGTGTGTGTCTTTTTCTCCTCTATCTCTCCTTCCATCCCTCCCATTTCCCACTCCTTGCCTCCCATCTCTCCCTCCTTCCCACCCGAATAATTTTTCGTCATATATAATATATAAATCATGGAGGTATACCTCCATAATACAAATGAACTGTATATTAAGACATAGTGTATGAATCTTCCTGCTGTCCTATATAAATTCCATGTTAGTTTTTCCATACTACATGGTATTTTTTAATTTCCTGCCAGCTTCAGCAGGAGGAAGTGGTGGGTGGGAAGAAGCCTTCTTCTATAATATAATTTCCCTCTCTTATGTTGGTTAGATAGAATAACAAAATCAAGCAGCCTCGTAAGGACCAGTAGGTCTGTTGCTGTTTGAATGTCCTTTGTATTCCCATCTCCCCCTCCTTCCCTCCCATTTCCACCCTCCTTCCCTCCCATTTCTAGCCCACCTTCGCTCCCATTTCCACCTTCCTTCCTTCATTATAAAGTAACAAAACAAAAACAATAATGTTTTAAACAATGGAGGTATTACATTGTTTCAGGCTTTATTTTATATCCTCTCATCCAGATTTTTTTCCAGGCTTTATATTTTTATCTATTTTTTGTTTTGTTTTCGTTTTTCTTTCTCTTCCAGCTTTTCTTCTCTTCTCCTTTTATTCCAGGCTTTGTATATACCTACTATTTCAGGTTTTCTTCTTTTTTCCTTTCTATTCAAACTTTGTATATTCCTTCAATTCCAGGATTTCCTTTCCTTCTGTATTATTTTCCAGACATTTAATCCAATCCAGTCTTTTTTTATGCAATTCCATGCTTTCCTTATTTATTTTCTTATTTCTTCCATTGTAAGTTTTTCTTCATGCATGTTCCTATTCCAGACCATTTATTCCAGGCTTTCTTCCGTTTCCAGGCGTTACCCTCTTGCCTCTACAATTTTTCTGGAGTGTGTGTGCGTGTGTGTGTGGCTGGGGCTGATGGCACTAAGTGACTTTTGGTGCTGGGGGCTGAGTGCTGGAAGAGAGAGAGAGAGAGAGAGAGAGAGAGAGAGAGAGAGAGAGAGAGAGAGAGAGAGAGAGGAGAGTGATTGATAGAGCTAGGGAGAGAGGGGTTAGTGACAGAGAGACTGAGGGACAGACACCGACATACACACAGAGAGGGGGGGGGGGTAGTGATAAAGAGAGAGAGAGAGGACGAGAGAGAGAGAGAGAGAGAGAGAGAGAGACGAGAGAGAGAGAGAGAGAGCACATAGGGGGGACAAGAGAGAGGGGTGGGTGGGAGCGGAGGGAAAGACAGACATACAGACAAAGACGGAGAAAGAGTGAGTAGGTGAGTAAGTGAGTCAGGAGGTGGGAGGAAAAAGAATTACCTTCACACCACCAGCGACAGGGAAAATAGAAGGAAAGAAAGGGATGTATGTAGTCAGAAAATTGGAGGTAAAGGAGTCCTTCAAATATTGTCAAGAAACATAACACACACCTATAAGTATTTACGTCAGAGAAAAAGCGAATGGTCGGAGATGGAGAGACAGAGAGGAAAAACAGAAATGGAGGAGGAGGAGGAGGAAACAGATACGAGAGTAGAGAGGAAAACAAAATAGTTATAATATAAGTGAAAGTGAGAGAGAGTGTGTGTGTGTGTGTTACCTACCTACAAATCTGCAGTAGCACTCTCCATTCCTTTCTTCCTCCTTCCCTCTCTCTCTCTTGGCATTTCATCCCTTCCCCTCATTTATTTCTCTCTCTCTCTCTCTCTCTCTCTCTCCTCTCTCTCTCTCTCTCTCACGCACGCACGCACGCACACACACACACACACACACACACACACACACACAGAGACACAGAGACACAGAGACACACAGAGACACACAGAGACACACACACACAGAGACACAGAGACACACACACACAGAGACACACACACACAGAGACACACACACACAGAGACACACACACACAGAGACACACACACACAGAGACACACACACACAGAGACACACACACACAGAGACACACACACACAGAGACACACACACACAGAGACACACACACACAGAGACACACACACACAGAGACACACACACAGAGACACACACACACAGAGACACACAGAGACACACAGAGACACACACACACAGAGACACACACACACAGAGACACACACACACAGAGACACACACACACAGAGACACACACACACAGAGACACACACACAGAGACACACACACACAGAGACACACACACACACCAGACACACACACACAGAGACACACACACACAGAGACACACACACACAGAGACACACACACACAGAGACACACACACACAGAGACACACACACACAGAGACACACACACACAGAGACACACACACACACAGAGACACAGACAGAGAGGTATGCATAGTTGGACACAGGAATTGTGCTACAACCCAGGAGAAATATACTTGTCCCATTTGAGTAACCAGTGTCTATTATCAGGTAGTTGCTTTTTATTACCATCCTCAATACTGACTTCTGCCCTGGTGTCTCCTATTTGGCACTAAGGAACTTGAAATTGGGAGAAATTGACCATCTTTCACTTGGGCTATTCCTCGAATTCCTGTGTCCAACTGTACACCGTGAGGCAAGTACTGTTAGTTACAATAATAAGATAACAGAAAAGGGTCCCAAGGATATATGTTAAACAAATAAGCAGTATGACTCCCAGGCTACCATGTGAAAACCGGCCTACAACAAATAAACCTATACAATAGGGTTATCCTACCACATGGCCAAATGACAACCCACATGGTCATAGTCCAGCAAACAGGTAATATTGTATCCAGACACAACTGTCAACTCAAAGTTGAGAATAGATATAAACGACTGAGAAGAGACTCAGCTAGGACACTACCATCTCACTTAGAAAGACCAGACATCTTCTCTGAGCTCCTTAAGACAAGGCGCGAAAATCCATAGAATTAACTTAGGGAATAAAGTAAGGAATTTTCGTATTGAAGTATATTTTTACCTCTACTGAACACCCATCACGTCTACAAATTCGCAACTAACCAACAACTACACACTCAAGAACAAGGTACCAGATTCTTCAAAGAGACAAATCCAGGGCTGGTACATATGGTGGCAGCGGTGTTTTGCAACAGTACACATTGCAAGGTAAATAACTTCACAGGAGTCCAGAGGCTGACATTGTTCAAGAACAAGTCTAAGGATTGTCTTGTAAATTCTCTCAAGCAATACCTTCAGTGGTAATAATCTTCCGACTTCAAACGAGTGGAAATATATGCCACAAGTAAATTACCCACAAGAATCACTTGCTACAAAAATAACTACAACTCACACCAGGGACTTCATCACTTCATCACCTCCAAGCTGACACCTTGCTATGCATAAGGACAACGCTATTACTTCATCACCTCCAAGCTGACACTTTGCTACGTAAGGACAACGCCATCACTTCATCACCTCCAAGCTGACACCTTGCTACATAAATTCTCTCGTAAGGACAACGCTATCACTTCATCACCTCCAAGCTGACACCTTGTTACATAAATCCTCTCGTAAAGGCAAGTCAACGTTCATCATCTTCACCAGTGTAAATGACTGTTAGTGTGTGAGCTAACTAGTCATCTTTGATTCATCACTTCGACATCGTCCCATCTTCACGACATCGACTCGTCAGGCATTACATTATTTACCACTTGTTCACGAACATATTAGAAAGCTAGTCCCTCATTAGATGTCTAAAAAGAATACTTTCATAAAGCTGAAGCAGAGCTTCGACATATTTTCCCCCATTAACCCCTAAAGGACCGGGGGTAGAGAAATTACTGTGCCCGCCAGGACCGGGGGTTGAGCGAAAAACACGTAAAACAGCCTGTTTTCACATGCTCTATACTCTTAACCTACAATGAACGAGTGAATTATTTTAGTACCATTGGAACGAGCAACTGTTCCTCTTTCGATTGGTACCAATGGGAAGTCTGTAGGTTTAATGGTTACAGAATTACGACGAGTTGAATGAGGGACTGTCGCCTTACGTTGAGCGCCAGTGTTTGGGTGGGTGCGCTGACCGTGGCGAGGTAGTAGAAAATGGGGGTAGGTGCACGTCGGCTAAGCCACTCACCAACACACTCGGAGATGACAAGATCAATATTACCTCGATTTTACCCTAGAAAAGGCAGTGTGTACTCAGTCTGAGCATCCCATCCTACTATAAACTAGTGTAGCCAACGTCTGGAGTAAAAACAATTGGGGAAAATTCCATAACCTTGAGAAATTTTAGCCGGGCCCAGTTCTTTAGCAGCAACCCATCATATGCCGGGCCCGGTCCTTTAGGGGTTAATCATCCAAACGACACAGATTTAACGCTGAGTGCCGCTAACAGTGATTCATTGAGCTTTGGGATAGAACATTCATCCCCTGCGTCACAAAGTCTTATTCCTGGTGCCGACACATACGAATCACCTTTTGCTCCTTCTAAAACTCGCTCTGGTATTTCTTATCATTTTGTATCTTCTCCAATAATGGCCACTTTTCCACAATCTCCTAGTGCATCTAACCCTACTCCTTCTAGCAAACTTCCTCTACTATGCCTAACCAATTTCAAACTGTGAGAGTATTACCAACACCCAATTACTTAACCCTTAGTGACCGGCTGCCATGATAGACCGTCATACGGTAGTGACCGGCTGACGAGATAGACCGTCACAGCTATTTAGCGCCATTTACGGCCATGTACGGCTCGTTTCTCTTGTCAGCGGGCTAGAAAACACACTCACAATATCGATCCGCTATCCACTCAGTTGATTCTGGGAAGCCACGATGGCTGGGCTATTTTCAAGTATTTGCCCTTGTCCGAATTTGTGCTCTAACGATCGTAAGACAATACCGTATTATTTAGTGTATAGATCATCACACACGATACATAATGGTAGTAATAAGAAAATAACACCACAAAGACGCCCAGGCAGGGGAGAGTGATGGTAAATATACGTGTTTCCTACGGTACAAATCAGTTTGTTTATCATTATCTATGTGTCAGTTACACGATGATATATTCCTACAAGTGTTCATACTATTTTTAGTGTTGTAATCATGACACATGATACATAATAGTAGTAATACGAGTGAGTAGACAAGGGAGTTTCGCGGGCAACTGGACACCCTTGCCGTGGTCGAGTCTATCCCGCGCGTACACACAGACACACTGCTGATTCGCGTGCAAACATGGTCCACTTCAACTCGCCCTATCTCCACAACTACTCAATGTACAGCCCTCCCGATGGTACCATTAGAAAGAGGAAGAGTTGAAGGTATGTAAGAAACTATAATGAAGTCAGTATACTATATAGGTTAAGAGTGAGAGCGTTGTGAATATAGGGCAAATCGAGGAATTTTGACGCTAGCGGCAGGGTAAAACAGGGAGGCAACTACCTATGTGATCTGTACAGATGGAAGTTAGACCAATTTCCACAAGGAAGCATTGCATCGGTTCTTACTGAAGTCAGGTAAGGGAACAACTTAGAAGTTTTGTCCATGAGGATGAGTTTCCACTTTATCATGATAATCTCATAGACATACTAGCCACATATCGTAATGCAATTGCACTACCTGGTGAATCCTTAGGAAAAACCGACATTATAAAGCATACCATTACCTTAACATCCCTCAGCCTATTTATACTCGAGCATATAGATTATCTCATTGTAGGCAGAATGTTGTCAATGAAATGGTGAATGAAATGTTGGATGAAGGCATTATTAAAAATTCTCACTCCCCTTATAACAGCCCTATGTTTTTGGTTTCAAAGAATAATAGTGAATTTAGACCAGTAATTGATTACAGGAAATAAATAATGCTACAATTAAAAATAAATATCCCCTTCCGCTTTTGAGAGATGTTTTGTCTAACATTGGTAAAACAAAACCTATGGTGTTCTCCACCTTAGACTTGGTCAGTGGATACTGGCAAGTAGCATTAGATGCTAATAGTCAACCCATAACTGCATTTAGTACTCCCCATGGTCACTATGAATACACCCGTATGCCATTTGGATTATGTAATGCCCCATCCACATTTCAACGAATGGTAAATTTTCTTTTTGGTGATATCAATAATGAAGTCATTGCTTATCTAGATGATTTGATTATTTTTTCAAAGGATGTTCCTTCACATTTAGAAACAATAAAGAATGTTATGTATAGGTTGCATCAGGTTGGCCTTAAACTTAAAATGTCTAAATGTTATTTTCTTAAACAGGAAATAATTTTTTAGGACATACCATCAATAGCAGAGGGCTCCATACTCAATCTGATAAAATAAAAACAATAAAAGAATTCTCTACTCCGAAAAATGCAACTAATGTAAAGTCATTTTTGGGGTTATGGTCTTATTATAGAAGCTTTGTAAGACATTTTTCCCAAATAGCAAAGCCCCTAAATAATCTCCTCAAGAAAAATGCAAAGTTTATATGGATGCCTGAACAACAGCTGAGTTTTGATTTATTAAAGGATAAATTGGTATCAGCTCCGATTGTTGCATTTCCCGATTTTTCGTTACCTTTTATAATTTGTACCGATGCTTCTTCATTAGACTTAGGTACTTTCCTTATGCAAGAGGTTGCTAAAGGTCAGTGTCAGGTAATTGCATATGCTTCTAGAATGTTAAATACACAGGAAACTCGTTATTCTGTTCTGATAGTCCCAATACACTGTCTGTTGGTAGATCATAATTCCGTATTATATAGAATTTTATATTTATATGGTTAGTTCCCTTTACTAACCTTACAGGAAGGGTTAGTATCCCTATGACCTGTAATTTATTTCCTGTTATGGCTGACAATTCTATGTCAATGGGCTCTATTTTGTTTTGCAAATATTGCTGGGGATTTAAATTGCACAATCTATTAAAGGAAATTTCAGATAATAGTGAAACTGCCGCGCCTGTGTCTATCATTAAAAAGGTGTTACAATGTAATACCTGAACAGGGATTGATAGTATATTACCGGTGGAGGCGACGACAAGGTTTATGGGACACACTACTTTCTGGGATGTTGCCATTTCGAATATTGTGGTGGTCTCGTGTCGTACCTCGTGTTTCTTTGCATGTCCTCTTTCATTCTTTTAAGCACCACACATTCATCTGAGGAATTTGAAGTGGACTCATGTAAATGACAATATTTATAAGAATAAGAATATTTATTACATTTCCATTGATAACTCACCTTAGATTTATGTAAGAAATAACAGTCACTGGTATAATGATTAGTTTTGTTGCAATGTTTACAATACTTCCTTTGTGACTTCCCTTGATGTGCTGAGTCACTAGTGTTGAAGGACTTCGTTTCCATTGATGACGAGGTACAATTTGAGGTTCTTTAAGGCTAAGTTTGGAAGCTAACTTAATTAGTTTATCAGTAGGACCAAATGAATGCTTAGTAATATCCAAACGATAATTTTCCTTTATCAATAATGTAAATTGGACATATTCAATTAGTTTAATAGCATTATCTATAAGGTAATCTTCCCATTATCGACCCAAGTTGAGGACTTTACAGATTCCTTCACATCTAAGGCTAGGGATCCTGCTAATGTAAGTGCTTTTGCTGGATCATGTGCAGTTATATTCTCTGCAGTTGTTTTTGCCATCCTTTGTACCCATGATAATGACCCATGGACCTGACCATCTCCAAAAATATCTATTTATGACTCTAAATATATAATAAGATGTTAAGTTATCCGGGTCAGAAAAAGCACTAGCTGGTGCTATATGACCTCGCACAAATATAATCTTATCAATATCCTGTCTAATTTCTGCAAGGATATAAGGATTGAACTGCCATGAAAATCAAGGCGGAAGTTATTTTACCTTTAGTCCCCTTCAATACACTTCTTCAAACTCGCGTACCCAATATAAAATTCTTCCTATATATCTTCGTGAATTCAAGACCTCCTTCATACTTTACGTATCCAATCCTTATCCTTTGAAATTAACTGTTAGTAATGCATAATGACTTACAATCTTATTTTGAACTAAATAGATAATTATAAATTAACTCGACACAATTCTTACCACAACACAATTAAAAAGACTCAACTACTTCCTTGAACTGTACAAAATATACGAGAGCCAACTCCCGTTCTCTCTCCACAAATCTCAGCACTGAAGAAAGCGGCATTTTAAAAGAAGCATTACTAAAGTAAAATAAATCGGAGCGTTACAATTAATTTATTAATGTGAAATGTGGGATGCATTTTGTACAGACTGGAAGTGGGAATTGGGAGGGGAGGACGATAGGGTATAGGTTTAGGATCGGTTTGTGTCAGTAGGTGAGGTGAGGGGAGGGGATACTTGGGCTTAAACAATTCAGAACCTCGCAAGCATAGACGATGTGGTGTGTGAGAGAGAGAGAGAGAGAGAGAGAGAAAGAGAGAGAGTGAGGATGGATGTGTAAGAGAGAGAGAGAGAGAGAGAGAGAGAGAGAGAGAGGAAGGATGTGTAAGAGAGAGAGAGAGGTGTAAAGGTATGGTAAGCAGATATATTAAAGCAGGAGAGAGGGACCAAATTAGTCTTGGGGAAGTGGTTAAAATAATGATTAAGTTTAGAGGACAACTGATTCCTCCTCACTATTCCAAGCAACAGCCCACCTATATATCTGTTAATCTGGCCCTGTTTCCTGGCATATTTTGGAGGAATAAAAGGACTCTCCCATTACTACTAAATCACAGAATGCAATCAATGAATTATTATTTTTGTTAAGGACCTTGTCATCATGTATGGGAATTATTGGAGGCTTCTGATTCCTCCTGACCATGCCACGAAACAAGCTCCTTCCATATAAGTGTGTATGTATGTGTGTGTGTGTGTGTTTCGTGGCTATATTTGAAGGACTTATTTACCTCCAATTATCTGACTACATCACAGGAGACACTGAACGTATTTGTTCTCTCTCTCAGTTTGTGATTCAGTTCTCTCTCTACCTTATTGTGATTCAGTTTCTCTTTCTCTCTCTGATTTAGTTTTTTTCTCTCATACACTCACATCCCCTCTCCCTAGTACCTCTCACCAATACAATATTCTCCCTCTCCCTTCATTCGTTACCCCTTCAACCTTCCCCTTCTCTCTCACACATACACTACCTGTTTGAAGTACAGTCTTATCTCTCCATTTTCATCTCCCCTTCCTTTCTTTCTATTTTTCATTTCTTCTATTCTCTCCCCTTCCCTTCCACTCACCTTCCCTTCCCCTCCCCTCCATTTTCATCTCCCCTTCCCTTCCCTTCTTTCTATTTCTCATTTCTCCTATTCCCCTTCCCCTCCCCTCCCCTTATCTTCCTTTCTCCTTTTCCTCCCTTCCCCTCTCTTTTCCCTTTCCATGTTCTTCCCTTCCCTTCCCTTCTCTTCCCTTCCCTCTCATCTCTCCATTTTCATCTCCACTTCCCTTCCCTCCCTTTCCCTTCTCCCTTCCATTTTCTTCCACTCCCTTCCCTTCCCTTCCCTTTCCCTTCTCTTCCTTTCCCTTTCTTTTTCCTCTCTCTAGTTTCTTTTCCCCTCTATTCTATTCCTCATTTCTCCTATTCCCCTCCTTCACTACTTCACTCCTCCCCTCACTTGAATTGCTAAAACTATGGACTCTCTCTCTCTCTCTCTCTCTCTCTCTCTCTCTCTCTCTCTCTCTCTCTCTCTCTTTATTTATTTCTCCTTTCTTACCCTTCCCTATTTCTCCTCTCTTTCGTGTTTCTAATCTTCCTTCTATTTCACAGCGTTCTCCTTTTAATTTCTCCTTTCCATTCCTCCTTCTATTTCTCATTTATTTTCCTCCTCGTCTCCTTTTCTATATCTTCTCAGTCCCTCTCTCTTCCTCTTCTATTTTTTCTTTACTGTACACGCTTTCTGGATTTTCTGAATTTCCTTCCTCCTCCTCCTTTTCTTTATCTAAATGTTTGTACACCAATCTTTCTATCTAAGTACATCTATCATATCTGGCTAGCTCAGTGGTAGAAGTTGTGGCTGCAATTCTGTAGCCCAGCGTTCGATCCTTGTCCGGGACACGTTAAAAATGCCACTGATGACAGAGGTTACCACCCCTGTGAGCAGGGGGTGGGGGGTTTGAGTCGGTTGTCTGAGGTCTTCCTGCTTAGTCAGCCATAGCCGAAGCTGACTCGGGTCTCACGTGGGTGGAGTGGTCTCTGGGCCACGTATCACAATGATCATCCTTGTGATGCGTGCTATAATTGTGTTTCATACACACAGTGTGTGCTACACTCTGTCCCAGTGACTGCCACTCGCTGGCACCTTTAATAACTTTTAATCTAAACGCTTCTCTCTATCAGTCTTTCTATCTAAATACATGTATCGTATTTAAACCCTTCTATCAATCGATTTCTATTTTGATACCATCAATCAATCTTTCTATCTAAATACATCTATCAATCTTTCTATATGAGTACTTCTATCAATCATTCTGTCAATTCATCTGTCAATCGTTCTATCAAAAATAAATTTATCAATTTATCAATACATCTATCAATCAATATATCTATCAAATCAATCTATCAATCTCTCTATTTCAATATATCTATAATTATTTCTATATAAATACATCAAGGATTGTAGGTTCTGAGTGATATATTGGTAAAATACGTGTGTTTACTTTGGAGCAGCTGCCAGATATTGCCTCACACCACCAAATTTGGATGCAGTCTTTTCTTGGGCAACTTGATAGTACGTTATAAAATATCAGAAGAGCATTGCATTTATGATGAAACTGCTTAAGTTTAAATAAATTAGGTTTGTTTGGTCCGATCGATAACCTATTAGGACTACTCGTCTTCCCCCTCCCCCGTCCACTCCTCGTCCCCCTCCCCCGATGCAGCTACCAGCCTCTCCCCCGTCCCTCCCTCCCCCACAACGAAGTTCCCAGCCTCTCCCCATCTATCCATTTATTTGTCAACAAACTAAGGTTTTTTTATTTATTTGTATCCAATGTACAGTACTGACATTACACACACACGCACACACACACACCAAACTTTATACATCAAAATAATTATACTCTAAATAAAATTATATATCTGTGGTGTAAGTTATTGTTATACGTCGCGATACACACTTTATGTCAAAATAAAACAAGTGTTTGTGTATGTTTAAACAAAAATGCTTATGTAAGCGTGCATCTGTCATTTTCTGTCCTTTTTTCGTATAGGCTACACCGTTACTGTATAATATTATGTAGTGGATATTCCTATACGCCAACGGGACTAACAATCTCACTTTATATTCGAATAAAATAAAATGAAAAACTGTACTCTTATTCGCAATCAAGTACTAATTGCCGATTCGTGCTCCAAAAATCAAAGTACCGTAATGTGTGTGTATACATGTACTGTATTATTTCGTTTTTCATCAAAAACTCTCGTTTGATTAAGAAAAAAACTCCTTTGAAATGTTTCCAGTAATTTATATTTGCCTTGTGAACATAAATAAGCCTTATTGGCGTGTACTGATAGATTACCCCCTGATAATATAAACATTGAGAGATTGGTTCGTGAACACACACACACAAAATCATCCCTATATATAGTATAATTTAAAATTATGTACTGTCCTTCCTTCATGTCTCTCTCTCTCTCTCTCTCTCTCTCTCTCTCTCTCTCTCTCTCTCTCTCTCTCTCTCTCGTGATATACAGTATGCCTTTCAGAGAGAAAGAGAGAGAGAGAATTGTGTGTGTGTGCTTGCCCGTGTGTATCTGCGTATGTGTGTGTGCCCATGTGTGTCTGCGTATGTGCGTGCTTGCACGTGTGTGTGTGTATGTGTGTGCACGTATGCCTGTGTGTGCACGTATGCCTGTGTGCGTTTGCTTTTGTGCGTGCTTGCCCGTGTGTATGTGTGTATGTGTGTGTACTTATGCCTATGTGTGTTTGCGTATGCCTGTGCAGGTGAGTTAGCAAGCACTGATTTGATTTTCCTCATCCCAATCACAATTTCCCCCCCACTTGTTTGAGGACCCAGTGAATCTAATTAATGGGTATTTGGTTAAGGATTCCACCAAGGTCCATTATGATTATGGAAATGAGGAAATTGGAACGAAAGAGAAAATATATGTTGAAAAAAATTGTTGGAAAAATAAAAATGGAAATAAAGACTGCTATAAAAAGAAAAAGAAAGTGTGCGAAAGTAAATATCAAAGGAAGAAGTGTGAAAGTAAATGAATATTATGAGAAATATAATAGTGTTTTGTTGTTGTTGTTGTTGTTGCTGTTGTTTGGATAATAGAAACGGTACGTGGGTAGATGTGATGCTAAGGTTAGTTAATTAATATAGGGATAACTAATGTTTTTGACTCTCTCTCTCTCTCTCTCTCTCTCTCTCTCTCTCTCTCTCTCTCTCTCTCTCTTACACACACACACGCACACACACACACACACACATACACACACTCGCTCACTCACTCACACAGAGAGAGAGAGAGTTTCATCGGCCCTATCGACTGGTCACGTGTTTCCGGTATCGAATTGGTGTCCAGATGTTGTCACCTGTGCAAATGGCTTGTTTTTTATTGACATTGCAGGGGTGGAATCGTGTGTGTGTGTGTGTGTGTGTGTTGCGTTTGCTAACGAATTCTCTCTCCTGTTTGTTTAATTCTCGCTTTTTAGTTTTTACTTCTCTCTCTCTCTCTCTCTCTCTCTCTCTCTCTCTCTCTCTCTCTCTCTCTCTCTCTCATAATAAGCGTTCTTGCCTAACGATCTTATTAAAGCAGTACACATAATTTATCTAGATTTTCATAAGTCTTATGATAAAGTTCACATGATAAACTTCACATCTGCTATTTTTAGCTCCGGCCTAAGCCGAGAGCTCTAGGTTTTATCGTAATTATTGTTCTTGTTCTTGTTCTTCTTCTTGGGGTGACCAGTGACCACTTCTTAAAAGGGGTTCAACTAATATTTAAGAGGTTCAACCGAGAGGGGGTTCAACCGAGAGGGGGTTCAACCATATGAATACGAAAATCCAGATAAAACATAATTAATATTTTTGAGACCTTTACATATGGATATTTTATTATTTCACTTGAATCATTAAGAGCCGGAGCTTTTGAAAGGTTTTCCTTCATGTTCTTGTTCACTCGTAAAGTAAAACAGTACCGTACTAAAAACACACATATTTATAGAAACAGTATAGTTTAGAATTGCATATATATTCATTTATTTCCCTGCGGCTCCAACATAACTCATGAGACACCCTGACCCTGGCCTGTACACACACACACTCTTACATTATCCTGAATAATTTTATCTCGCCTTCCCTCTCCTTTCCTTCTTTCCTTTCTACCTCTTCCTCTACCTCGGCTGTTTCTCTCCACCAACATATCCTTCCAAAACCATTCCTTCGTCAATAAATAAATGGTTGGAGAATGTTGTACCATCTCACCTGAATAATGAAGAACGATTCGCAAGGATTGACCAGAAACAGAATCACTTGTATTCTCTGTCTCTCTCTGTCTCTCTCTCTCTCTCTCTCTCTCTCTCTCTCTCTCTCTCTCTCTCTCTCTTTCATTATCATTATTATTATTATTATGCTCCACTTCTGTAACCATCATCCATTCTCTCTCTCTCTCTCTCTCTCTCTCTCTCTCTCTCTCTCTCTCTCTCTCTCTCTCTCTCTCTCTCTCTCTCTCTCTCTCTCTCTCAGTATTGGTAGGGTCGAGAGTGGGAAGATAGTATGGGTGATAGTGTTAGGATAGTGTGTGTGTGTGTGTGTGTGTGTGTTGGCCTGGGAAAAGATGTTATGATTGGTGGTCGAGAGAGAAAGAGTGAATGAGTGAGAGGGAGGAGAGTACAAGACCAAGAGAGAAGAGAAAGAGGGAATAAGGAAGAGGAAAAGAGAAAGAGAGGGGATACAGTTAAAAACATAAAGAGAGGTTTGGAGAGGACTGAGACTAAGTGAATGGAAAGGGAGAGGGAGAGGGAGATACCACTGGGAGGAGACAAAGAAGATTATAGAGAGGGAAACATTTACACACAACATACATACATACATACATACACACATAACAACATACATATATACACACATAACATACATATATACATAACAACATACACACATACATAACAACATACATACACACACATAACATACATACAAAGGAGGAAAGATAGATACATAAGAAGAGGAATACAAATAATAAATACAGAAAATGCTTGAATAATAAAAGAGGGTAATAATAAACTTTTAAAAAATCTGGAGCAACTGATTCCTCCAGACTTTTTGTTTCCTGGCATGCTTTGGAGGAATCAAGGCGCTCCAATGTACAGTACCAAATGTGTATTACTCCCTAGGGCCAAGGTGAAGGAAAGTTCAGAAAATTATCAAACCTATAAAAAAATCGATACTGTGTTTTCTGGTGGCATGTGTATGTGTGTGTATTTGTAAATGTGTGTGTATTTGTAAATGTGTGTGTGGGTGTGTATTTGTAAATGTGTGTGTGTGTGTGGGTGTGGGTGTTGTGTTGTATGTGTGGGTGTTGTGTGTTGTGTGTGTGTGTGGGTGTAAGTAGGGGAGGGGGAGGGGGAAAGGGGGAGTGGTGGGCAGGGGGTGTGAGGAGGGGGAAAGGGAATGACAGCCACCAACAATCAAGAGTCAGTTTAGCAGAAGTGAATGGCTTTGAGGTTTAAGCTGAGTCGTTTCCTTACAACAACACCGGTAATTGACAAGGAATACAAAGGTAACAAACAGTCAGTAACATGTAGGATCGTTACGAGGTCTGAGTTACTAAGGATAGAATAGTGGAAGGCTGACTCCACAAAAAAATATTATGCTTGTATAGAAGTAGGCCAATCTCTGCCCAATCTTACACACACACATACACGTCAGTCTCTCTCTCTCTCTCTTAGTTGCTCACCTGCCTCGACAGCGAGCAGACCACCCCAGCTTGCTCCCCGGCTCTCTCCACACAGCCGTTTGCGTGTTTCTACGAGTGAAGCTTTCTTGTGTGTATTCCCGTGTGTGTTAAGTGTTGTGTGTGTAAACCCGTGTGTCTTGTGCTGTGTGTGTATCTAAGTGTGCGTATTTACGAGGCCCGTTATCTAGCTCTGTGTGTTAAGTTCTGAGAGTGGCCCAGTGTGTTAAGTGCCTTGTTTGTATATTTGTGTTAAGTGTTGTGTGTATCTAAGTAGCCCAGTGTCTTATTCTGTGAATTAAGTGTTTATTCGTGGCACAGCGTGTTTGGTGTGTTAAGTTCTTTGTGTTCGGTGTGTAATTCTGAGTGTTAAGAGTTTTGTGTTCGGTGTTGGCGTGCTTTGTGTTAGCCTGTTCGTATAATCTAGTATTTTAGTGTGTGATTAAGAGTGACCGGGTAGTTCTGTGTGTTTTCCGTGGTTATTGAGTGCGTGTGGTAGGAATTCGAGTGACTACACATCTTTATCTGTATATTCTGCTTCCCTGAAACTGCGTGTGAAACCAGAAGGAGCTCATCACATCACATCTCGATCCTATTATCAAAGCCCCATATCGATAATGTAGATACAGTGAGTAGCTGCGTACGAGAAGTCAACAAGCGCCAACCTCCACCCCCACCCCCCGAAATTGCGTTAATAATAGAAATAAACTAAACAATTCCTCTTCTACCTCCTGAACAACGGCTAGTCATTATCTGGTGTCTCCCGCTATGTCTAGGGGAATTTTAAATCAAAGGTGTCATTCTTTCTAAGGAGAACGATACCGGTAAAGAAAATTCCACCCGAGTAAAGTTACTTTAATTCGTAATATTTTGTGATTCTCTATTGGATAGCCATTGAGAACTGTGGTTATTATGTATAAATAACATTGATATACATACTCATTGTCTAAACAACCCTGTAGAAGCCATTAATTATCATAAATTGTACAAATCTTTTGTTATAATCTGATCACGAAATGGCAATATCACGATGCCGGGGTCCAGCCAGCCAGCCAGCCAGACCAAATATCGTACCGCTTCAATAACAATTTTATTAGGCGTCTTATTTACATTAATTAAAAACACTTTACTTATTACTCCTTTTTTATCTTATTGTAGCCTATTATGAAAGAATCTTTAGTTATCCTATGTTGATAATACAGAGAGAGAGAGAGAGAGAGAGAGAGAGAGAGAGAGAGAGAGAGAGAGAGAGAGTCCCCGTGGATTTAAAAATTACCCAGCCAGTTACAGTTTGACGCCGACTGTGTTAAGGTGTAATTAATTATAAATAAGAGGCTCGTAACGTGAGCATTTGGTGGTGGTGAACCAAGCAAGTGTCGACATAGTGGTGACTGAAGCAGTGGGTGTGGTGTGTAGATTGTGTGGGTGTGGTGTGTAGGTTGCGTGGGTGTGGTGTGTAGGTTGTGTGGGTGTGGTGTGTAGGTTGTATGGGTGTGGTGTGTAGGTTGTGTGGGTGTGGTGTATAGGTGGTGTTGTAGGTGTGTGTGTGTGTAGGTGGTGTGGGTGTGTGTGTAGGTTGTGTGGGTGTGGTGTTGTGGGTGGGTGTGGTGTGTGGGTGTAGGTTGTACGGGTGTGGTGTGTAGTGTGGTTGTGGTGTGCAGGTGGTGTGGGTGTGGTGTGTAGAGGTGTGGGTGTGGTGTGTAGGGGTGTTATTACATTACTGTACCGTACACATGTCGATTTATTGACGGTGCGTAGAACTGTCACAGTCATAATACACTTGCATTACTAAGTCTTCACATTTACTTCTGGAGCGATGTCGAGTCGTGACGAACGTATACTACAGCAAGAATAGCCTAATAGCACAGTTCGCAAGATGGGTAGAAAAAAAAAGGCTTCACCTAGTAAATGGGCAAATAACGTCGCCAAACTGAAAAGAAATTCAGGGAAAGAGTACGTGAGTGTCAAGAGTCGGAGACGTGTTAGAAGTCGGCAAATAGGAGTTGCTTGCAGGGATGGCTGTTTTGACTTAGTGGCTGTACCTGTTATTAGAACACTATTCAGTAATTTTTGGGCTATCGCCAACTATGATGCACAGACTGCATATATCCAGAAACTTGTTCATAAAGTAAATGTAAAGCGACGTAGGCCTAGCAAAACGCCTGACAATCCTGGCAAACAACGCGATTTCAACCTTTCGTATAGTGTCGTATACCAAGATAAGACCTTTCCAGTATGTTGTGCAGGCTTTACTTCTATCTTTGGTATTAGTAAAGCCCGTGTATCGTGGGCAATAAGCAAAAAGACCTGTACCGATGTTCCTGTCTTGGACCAACGCAGTCGCCATGAACCTGCAAAGAAAATTACAGGAGACAAAGCGAAGTGTGTAAGGGACCACATCAACCAACTACAGACAGTGACCAGCCACTACAGCCGTACTAGAAATCCTAATAGGCGATACTTAGAGTCTAACCTGAGCATCCGTAAGCTTTATGAAGTTTACAAACAATGGATGTCTGTCAATCATCCTGGAATAGAAAAGGTGACCAAAATTATTATCATAAGACATTTACAAGTGAATTCAACATTGCTTTTCAACCACCAAAGTCAGACACCTGTAGTACATGTGATAAACTTACTACTTCCATCGAATCTGCCGCAAATGAAGAAACAAGACAACAATTACAAGAACAGTTTAAAGAACACGGGGCTAAAGCATCAGAGGGGCAACAATTAATGAAGGAGAAGAAAAAAGATAAAAATAATAACGTCGTTGTTATTTGCATAGACCTGCAACAGACAATTCCCATTCCAAAACTCTCCACAAGTGTTGCATACTACCATCGTAAGTTGTGGATGTATAACTTTTGTATTCATAACTTAAAAACGAATACATCAACAATGTTTGTGTGGGATGAGGTAACAGGTGGGCGTGGCTTTATTGAAATAACCAGCTGCCTCAGAAAATGGATAGCCATGGAATACAATAAGAAGCCATTCGAACATCTAATTGTTTTCAGTTATAATTGTGGAGGACAAAACAAAAATATAAACATTATCCTTAATTACCTTCACGACGTACACAGTGGCCGATTAAAGACAATTGAACATGTCTATCTCATGCCTGGCCACTCATTTCTGCCCTGTGATAGTGCTTTCGGGAACATTGAAAGGAAATTTATCCGTGAAAGTAACATCTACGACTTTGACTCTTACTGCAACATTATTCGGGATGCGATCTCTTCTCAATATCCAGTTGTAATTTTGCGCCAGCAAGACATTTTGGATATAAACGTATTAAAGCATTGCATTGTGAATCGTAAACCAAAGAGCGAGTCTGTTTCCTTCATAGATGCCAGAATGTTTGTTTTTAGTGAGTCATACAAGGAAGGATATTACATTCGTATGGCTTACAACGATGCACAATTAATTCCTGTAAGAGAAATGCCAGGGAAAAAGGCCTTCTCCCGAAACCTATTTAATCTAAATGACGTGCACCTTCCACAAAAGTATAATGGCGCCCTTCCCCTGGATGCTAACAAACTTGTAAGCTTGAAAAAATTACTTGAGTTCATTGATAGAGTAAAATTCCCTTATCTCAAGAATATAATTTCACAACAAGAGAGACAGACGCTAATAAATTTGCAACCATCCCCATGCAATGAATCGGATCCAGACGATGAATTACTACTGGACTATGATTAATACTCCACCCTCAAAGCCTCGATTGTCTCCACCGCGGCGCTGCCGGCCAATGCCCACTACCACTAGTGTGACTCGGACCTCGGTCAGACAGACTATCAGATATCAGTCACTCAGTGCGAGTTAAACATCCACAGAAGTCAGACGTGATCTCCACTGCTCCCCGTGCCCACCGCATTAAAATTTTGAATTTTTTGTCCTCTGTCTTTCTCGTTCTGTGTTCGTAGTATATCGAATTGGCTTTGGAGGGGCTCCCCTGGTCAATTCGGTTTAGATTGTCTTTTCTCGTATTTGTCTGGTGTGTTTTTTTCTATTTGTATTAGTCTGGTCTTATTGTTTAAGTTAAGTTAGACAGTCATGATGCAATCTCATCCAGTTCGCAAGGTTGGTATTCTAGGACATAGCTATGTCAATAGACTTCCTTTTCAGAGTCCACTACAGTTACCATGGTTCAAGGTTAGGAAATTTGGCTCTTCTGGTGCTAAGGTTAGTAATATTACTCAAAGTTCTGCCTGGACGACATGCCTTGAATACAAACCTGATCTTGTACTCCTTATGCTGGGCGGAAATGATATTAACGTAGATACACAACTAACTAACCTCAGTCACGAAATTAAGAACCTTGCTTTAATGATTGAAGAGCTCACTGGTGCTCATTGCCTAATTCTCAATATTGAACCCCGCTTACAGCCTCGAGGCATGTCGTCAGATTCGTATAATACCGCAAAAAATACAGTAAACAAAAAGTTAGGACGGATTCATGACTCTAAGTCACGCGTCCGGGGAATGGGTGTGGAGAATGAGGATTTAGGTTTTGATGGCGTACACCTGAGTTTTGAGGGCAATAAGAAACTGTTAAGACGTCTTACTAATTATCTGCAAGGAATTCTGGGGGGTTGATGACGTGTAAGCATATTGCAAGGTAATTTGTGTACTGTAGAATTATAATAATATTATTCTCATTATTACTAATATTACAGACTCTGAGACAAGGCTACAATGAGTGGTTTGCAGCCATGAAACCTCCGTCCTTAAGCGGATAATACCCAAATAAATACCTCTTCGAATTATCAGTTTCGTGCAACTTGATTATTAAATTTTCAACAAATTTAGTTTGTAAAGCTATAGCTTTTTAGTAGAGTAAATATTTTGTGTTAATGAAAATTAATTTTGCTTTCAAAAATTTATTTGGGGGGGACCTGGATGCAATCAGAAAATTCTTTTGTTGCAGGCAGTTAACATCAAAGCCTAATCAGCGAGGCAGAGTGGCAAGAGAATGGACCAGGCAACAGATCACCTTAATGTTTTTAATATTGTTATTTTAATATCAATACTATTATTATCAATATTATATTAGTGGGGAGAGAGAGAGATAATAGCAATAATAATAGTAGAGAAAGAGAGAGGACAGCTATACATTTACATGTCTTGAATTAGCATTACATTTTCCTCATAAACACGAAGAGATTCTCTATTCCCATAAACCGAGCTACAACATTACAAAATTATTTATCGGGCAAACGCGGGTAATACCCAATTAATACCTGTTTGAATTAACTTAATTGTTTTAACAAATATACTAAGGATTTCAGAGACATTGCAAGCTCGTTTTTTCATAACTGGTACGAACACTCGTATCAGTACGAGCGTTCGCTAGAGTTTAGTACACACTGTGTCCTAATTTATAAGAGTATCATGAATCACTAATTGTAAATTATAAAGACACTTGTGCCTGTACCAAGAGGCATAAACTGGATTTGCCAGACATGGAAACGAACACAAATAGTGACGTATTGTCTGAGTCTCCTCTTCCACTTCCACCCCCCTAGCCCTTCTCTCCGTCTCCTTAATTTCCTCACCTTCCATCCCTGACCCCACGTTTCTTTCTTTCTCTCACACGTGTAGAAAGATAGTCTGAATAAATGAGTGAGTTATGTATTACGGTGAGTGCAAGCTCGTATTCTGGAAATGTCTTTGTAATTGCAGAGAGGGAGAGAGACGTGGGGGGGGGGGGTATGGCAGGTGAGGAAATTATAAAGATGGAGGGAGAGAAGAGGAGGTGGGAGAGTGTAGGTGGAGCTCCGTATCTTTAGGAAAGCGGTAAAAACTTATAGCTTCACTGTAGTTAAATGTAGAGTTACAACCAAAGACTGCACATATTATAGGCGTAATGGCTTTCACTACATGAATGGGAGAAGGCAGAAAATGAAACTTCTCTGGCTTGCGACATCTGAGTATTGCCACTGTCAACCTATTTTTCAAAATTAATAAGGTCGAGTATGCATTGACTTGGTTGAGTGGACTGTGCACTAAACTATACTTATTGCTGCAGGAGACTACTATACACAAATAAAACTGAACAGTACGTACACAAATGTTTATACTAGTATACACACATTCACGGATCCCTCCTTTCAAATGTGTGAGGTGACAACGGTAGATAGTGCAATCACCTCAACTTGTTGAACATGTGGAATTTCAACGTGTTGAATCAATCTATCGCGCAGTGTCGACAGGGCTATAAATTAATAAGGGAGGGGAATGGTATAGCCGTTACTTTTTTGGCCGTTAGCTATATTCGTACGCCAGGCAGTGCGGCACGTCGCAACTCTCTCTCCAATCCTTCCATCCCCACTTCTCTCCACTCTCCCTTCCTTCCACATGAACGCACACACACACAGACCTATACACATACAAAGCAGTAACAACGAGAGAGGAAGAAGTGTGAGGGAGGGAGGGTAGTATGGTGGAGACACTTACAAAAACACAGAAGGAAACAGCAGACACACACACAGCAGGACACATTAAGACACTCAAAAAATCAGCCTACTTAGTGGCGAAGGACATGGATTTAGACAGGAAGATAGAGGTAATCAGTGATGAGGTGACAGAGAGGAGGGTAGGAAAGAGTGGGAGAGAAGCGGGGTGGTGGAGGAGGGATTGAGATAGGAGAGACGAGGTAATGGAAAGAATAGTGGTCACTATAAATTTCGTTATTTTAGACCAATAGCGAAAGAACGATTAGAAAATCAGTGAAGATTATAATTATTTTGTATAAATAAATATCCTTGTATAAGCATACTACAGAAGCAGATGAAGAAGCGAGCGGTGTGTGAGTGTTATAATCCATTAAAAAATCATTTGTAATTCTTACCCGTGTGGAGAAATAGATGCATAATGACTCAGGAGTTCCTCTACTTACCACTCATTCATACAGGTTTAACCTAGCAAACTCAGATACATAATTAACTAGTTTATATCTATGGCTGTTAAAAGCGATAGGTTGAATCGTACGTTTGGCAGCGACCGGCGCCATCCCACCTGCTGGCGCCTGTCGGAGAGGCTACATAAGACCATACAAACTGTGATAGTATCACATTCTTTTTAACTTTTCAAAGTTATTCGGTAACGTACCTACATCTAATCTATACCCATAGAATGCTTAAACAATGTAGTTTCTTAAGCGAAGTAGTATATTTTATTATTATTTACCAATTCTCCATATTAATCTAATATATCAGTACGAGCATAACTTTTGACCTCTTTTCCATGACAGTCGTATTTATTATACCTGTAATATCTTTCTTAATAGGGAACTGAACACTTTTTAACATATATCAGTCAAAAGCTAATAAAATTTGGCCTCTAATGAAGTCTTAAAAACCACAGTATATGTTATATTGTGGTGATATCCAGTTGTTGAAGTGAAGTAACGGTCAACAAATTATTCGTGTTTATCTTATGCGTGATTATCACCTAAACTTTAAAGGCATTTATCTCGCTTATTATATGCAATAATAGGATGGAGCTTGCTGAGTTGTCGTAGCGATAGCGCCAATTATATACTCATTAGAAATAAATGTGGGATGAAACTTTTGTTTGCCTTATTATACAGACCCCCAGCCCAGCCAGTACAATCCGACCGTGATATCTACAAGCAAATTAGCGAGATGAGTAACACACAAGAGGCTGTAATTTTCGGTGATTTTAATTTACCAATAACAAAATGGAGAGAACCATTATCAGCTCACTATAGACAAGACCTTTATACTAACTTACAAGAGAGCTCACTTATCCAATTTGTCAATAACCCAACTCGTGGAAATAGCGTTCTTGACCTAGTATTTGCAACAAAAGAAGACTTGATAAAGAATATCTACGTGGGTGATGAGATTACCAATAGCGACCACCGCATAATCACATTCAGTATAAATTTCAATAGAAGCAAAATAAATTACAGCTACGAAAAAATCCCCAATTTTAGAAAAGTTAGCTTTCACCAACTCAGAGCGATACTAAAAGAAACCGATAGGAAATGTCTGTGAGACACTATTGACATAAATACACATGGAACTTTTTCACTAATGCATACTCAAAAGCGGTCAGGGATAGCATACCGTTAAAAAACCGACGTTCAGCACAAAACTTAAAGCCCAAGTGGTGGAGTAAAAATATAGCTTAATAACGCTTAATAACTAAATTAAAATCACACAGAATCCAAGGCAATACAGTAAGATGGATACAGAACTGGCTAAGAAACAGAAAACAACGTGTGGTAATAAATGGAAAATCATCTAATTTGACTGGCGTTACGAGCGGGGTGCCACAAGGGTCAGTTTTAGAGCCAATCCTATTCCTAGTTTACATAAACGACATAGATGAAGGCCTCTCATGCATAATATCGAAGTTTGCCTACAACATTAAAATTGCAAATACAGTATTCACTAACGCACAAACTAATGAAATGCAAGTTAATCTCGATAAATTTTCGAATTGGGCGAAAACTTGGTAAATGTTCTTCAATGCAGATAAATGTAAAGTACTCCACATCGAACATAGTAACATAACAGCAAACTACTCGTTAAATGGTAATCAACTTAAAAGCGTTGATCAAAAGACAGACTTAAGGGTAACGATATCAAGTAACCTAAAACCCAGTCAGCAGTTTACGGAAGTAATTAAGAAAGAAAATAAAACTATCGGCTTTATTGGCAGAGGATTCGAATATAAGTCTAAAGACACAATTCTCACTTTGTATAATTCCTTGATAAATCCCCTTATGGAATATTGTGTCCAAGCTTGGTGCCCGTACTACCAGAAAGACATAGCAAAATTGGAACGAGTCCAACTTAGAGTTACTAAAATTATACCAAGTCTAAGAAACAAAACGTATAAGGAGCGGCTAAGTTATTTAAATCTATTCCCATTAGCACAACATAAATTGAGAGGCGACTTAATCCAGGTATTCAAAATAATCAAAGGCATAGATAATATGGACTGCAGCAAATATTTCACTATCGACCAATCAAACTACACGAGAGGTAGCGGCTGTAAAATCAAAGGTAAATCTTTTAATTCACACGAATCCAAGATTTTCTTTTTTAACCGAATCGTCAACTTATGGAATGGGCTTCCCCGTAACGTAATAGACTCTAATACCGTAGATAGCTTCAAGCGTCGCCTGGATAAACACCTTACATCTAATCCCCGACTTACGATGTTTACCAATGAATATTTTTTGCCCATTACAGGTGGCAAGTTAGCCAAATTTCAACTACTTTCTATCTTTCCTATAAAATTTCCTTGAGTTTTTTCTGCCAACCCCACAAGGTTCTGACTCCTGACTTTATTTCTTGTAAGGCTCAGGCCGGAGGGAGTGGAGGGTGGGAAGAGAGCCTTCTACTTTGCTATCCTTATCTACGACTATCACTGGGGAGAAATTCATTCTCTACCAGTAACCTTCTAATCAGATCACCCCGTTTGGACCATAAGGTATGTTGTGGTCTGTGATTCTATGTAACTCTCTCTCTCTCTTGATCTGTAATTACGCTGCTTTTGGAAACTCCAGCCTCCAACAGAAAAAAAAAATAATTGTTAAGTAGAAATATTTATTTTATTTTGTATTCTTATCCCTACATTCATTTTTGTAAGTTATTATATTGATATATAACTGTATTATTTAATATTTTTTGTACTGAGTTGTTTACTTGAGTGTGAGTTTATTGTGTTTAAGTGTACTGTGTATTTATCTGTCTTATTGGGTGAATTATTGTACTGTTGTGTGTGTTTCTATCTATATTGTACTGTGGATGTAATTTTATATCTATGTGTGTTATTCCTTGCACTGTACTATACCAACCTTCATACCATCCCATAAACAGGAATTCCCAAGGGAATTCAAAGGCCAATCATACCTACCCCTCACCTTGTTAATCCTCTCACCCACCAACTGTCAACTACCATTTACTCATTTTCTCAACCACTTCACTAACAGTAAGTAACCTATAGTCTCACTCACCCTAACATCCTCATGTTGACAGCAATTAAATAACTAACTAATAAATTAAGTAATAGATAAATTAATAAATTAAATAATAAATGAATTAATAAATTAAGTAATAAATAAATTAATAAATTAAGTAATAAATAAATTAATAAATTAAGTAATAAATAAATTAATATATATATATACTCCTATTATATCAGATGGATACATATAGACAATTACTTGAGATATATAGACAAAATGATAATTAAATGATATCGGATGGATAGTTATAATTATATTGGATTGAGATAGATAGATATTATTATATAACTAGAATGCTATAAAATAATATCATGTATACATAAAACATTCATGATATCAATATAACGGTATATTAGATAAATATACAGAATCTGATTCAAATAATTTAAGATGCATATTTATATAATTAATTAAATATAGATAATTAACACTACATATAAATACTATGTATATAATTTATATTAAATATATATATTAGATGGATATACAGATATATAGACAAAACAATTTCAAATATATACATAAAAATAACCAGTAAATCAATACTATATATACAGATAAGATATTTTATTTATTTATAATTTTGCTACATTATTATATCAAATACATATTATAAACATTCATATATCTATTATAATAACATTATATTACATATATTCATAGAACAGATAGGGCCTACATATATAGACAAATATTTTCTGATACATATTATATAAACTATTATAAAAATAACCACTAAATTAATAGTATTTATATATAATTTATCTACATAATAATTACATAGATATACAGATAATAAATATATACTGTAGACAAATAACAATTACAGATAATATAAATTTCATCATACAGTATTTCTCTACATGATAATATCGCATACAAACATTCATATTGTATTAAATAGTTTCATATACCAGATAGATAAATATATCAATTGTCTATATCAACTTGTGGGGGTGGCGTGGCAGAGTGGATAGAGTGATGAACCGTGGCTGTGAAGGACCAAGGTTCAAATCCACCAGAAAAAGTCTGGGATTTTTAAAGGTGTTTAAATGGGTCTAGCTGTGTCGTATCAAAATATAATGTGTGTGTATCAAAAAATATCTAGTAGGACAGAAGAGAAGCTACGGTACCAACACTGTCTCATCTGGGGGGGGGGGGGGGCAGCTCTTTCTCTTCATGAATATATCTCAAATATTTATATTATATTAAATAGTTTCATATAACAAATAGATAAATACATCAATTGTCTATGTAAACTTGTGGGTGGCGGTAGCAGAGTGGATAGAGTGATGTACTGTGGCTGTAAAGGACCATGGTTCAAATCCACCAGAAAATGCGTGGGTCTTTTAAAAGTATTGAAATGAGTGTAGCTGTGTAGTGAGTGAATGTATGTTTGTGTGTAAGAGTGACAGAATATATGTGTGTAATTATAAGAGTCAGAGAATGGATGTGTGTAACAGTAGGAGAATGTGTGTGTGACAGAATGTGTTGAAGAGCCAGCATACATTTAGATTTTATTAAGTAGTTTCATATACCAGATAGATAAATATGTCAATAGTGTGTATATAATTGGGGGTGGCGTGGCAGAGTGGATAGTGTGATGGACTGTGGCTGTGAAGGACCAAGGTTCAAATCAACCAGAAAACGTCTGGGATTTGTAAAATGTGTGTGTGGATGGAGGGATGGAGAGAATATGTGTGTGTGTGGAGGGAGGGAAGAATGTATATACGTAAGAGTCAGAAGTATGTATGTTTGACAGAGTGAATGTATGTGTGTAAGAACGAGAGAAAATACCCCATACATGGTCATCAACTTAGAAAATGCCAGACCATAATATTCCAAGATGCTGTGAGTGACGGTGTAACTGCTCTCCCTTGTGTTGGGTGTCCCCCTGTACCCGCACTCCCCCAAGCCTCCCTACTCCCATACATGCAAAATAACCAGTGATATATAACTGTGTATCTCTTTCCCTCTCTCTCTGTGTGGGGGGTATTTTCTCTCGTTCGTACACACACACATTCACTTTGTCACACATACATATTTCTGACTCTTACACACACACACAAATTTTCTCCCTCCCTCCCTCAACATACACACACACATTCTCTCTCCATCCCTCCACCCACACACATTCTCTACACCCACAGCCCACATTTCAACAGCTTTACTAATGCCAGACGTTTTCTGGTAGATTCGAACCTTGATCCTTCACAGCCACAGTCCGTCACTTTATCCACTCTGCCACCGCCACCCACAAGTATATATAGACAATTGATATATTTATCTATCTGGTATATGAAACTATATGAATATAATATATAAATCTGTATGCGATATAATCATGAAGTGAAATACACACACAGACAGAGAGAGAGTTACACATACACACACACCAGATAAGACAGTGTTGGTACCACAGCTTCTCTTCTGTCCTACTAGATGTCTTTTGATACACACATTCTCTGGCTCTTACACACACACTATATTTTGATACGACACAGCTAGACCCTAGACATTTTCTGATGGATTCGAACCTTGGTCCTTCACAGTCACATTCCGTCTCTCTATCCACTCTGCCACCGCCTCCTCCAGTTATATATACATATACAGTATATATTGTTATGGCCTGGGTAATCAGATATCTTGATTAGGGAGAAGAGGAGCAAATCAAACACTTTAGCTCTTGTAGCTTTATTATCTTTTATAATCTTTTTATCTTTCGTTTGTCTTTTATCTTTTCTCTGCATTTATATTTATCTCTATCTTTAACATTTTTATCTTTATATTTCGTTTATCTAATTTATTATCTTATTCATTATCTATTAAGCTTTAAATATCTCTTATTCTCTATCTATTCCTGTTATTATATGCCTAGACTTTAACTCGTTCTGAGCTAGCCTGGAATCACAGGAATAGAATGAAATACAGAAAGACATCTTCGACCTAATAGTAAAGATGTCTTTCTCTGTCAAAACATAATATCCACATCTTCACCTACTAGTGAAACTGGACACTCTAAGCCGTGGTCGAGTGTATCCCGCGCGTACACACAAACACACTGCTGATTCGCGTGCAAACATGGTCCACTTCAACTCGCCAATGAGGAATGAAGGGTAATTTCTCGGGCGGATCACGGTTGCGTTCGTGTACGTGTAGTGACTCTGACGACAACTGAACGCGGCCCGCGCGGGTGGCAGTCAGTGGTGTATGGTAGCATGACGTAATACAAAATCGGACACGCACGAGAAATCTAATCCACATCCATCCGTGTTCACAGTCAGTAACACACTGAATGACGATGGTGATTTGTAGGGCTGGTGGTGAAGTATAGCCAAGTAAAAAAAAAAATGCCAAATTGGGCTCGCAAATGTCAACATTGGCAATAGCGGTGCTTCATCCCGCCCGGTCACCACATAGCAGTGGCGTACAACACTACCCGGGCGCTCCTTGGGAGCGCCCATGACCGCAATACGGACATTAAGGGTTAAGACCCTAACCTAACCAACTCTGTATTACTCCCTTAAGGACCCTAATCTAACCTAACCTAACATAACCAACTTTGAATTACCCCCCTTAACCTAACCTAACCTAACCAACACTGCATTACTCCCTTAAGGACCCTAACCTAACCTAACCTAACCAACACTGTATTACCCCCTTCAGGAACATAACCAAACCAAACCTAACCAACACTGTATTACCCCCTTCAGGAACCTAACCTAACCTAGCCTTACCTAACCTAACCTAACCTAACCTAAAGGAACCCCCGTGATGTAGTCAGGAAATTGAAGGTTAATGAGTCCTTCCAACTTTGTCACAAAACACCAACCACATTAATTAAAGGGAGAGTACACTTTTGGTACATTGGAGAGCCTTGATTCCTCCACAGTATGCTAGGAAACAGAACCAGAGGAACAAATATAATGGTGGCTGGCCTGTTGCTTGGAACAGTTTGGAGGAATAATTTGATCAGGATTTACCAGCACTGTATCCTCTAATTAATTAAAAGAGATTGATTTATGGCATAGTCAGGAAGAATCAGAAGCCACCAGGTCTTTTACACGATCACAGGGACCCTTAATTAAACACTCATTATTGGGGAAGTCATGTGTTGGTAATTCTGGAGCAACTGAATCCACCAAACTATTCCAAGCAACAGAACACCATTATCTTTTGCCCCTCTGGTCCTGTTTCCTAGCATACTTTGAAGGAATCAGGGCACTCCAATGTACCAAAAAAGAATTGATTGCCACCTTAACACTATTTTTTTTTCGTTGCAAGTAAATAAACAATGGACTGCTGATGGTCTGATCGCCTCTCTGTAATTAAACAGTTTATGTACAGACTGATGTTTGCAAAAATAAAGGAATTTAATGGGAATAGACAACCAACAAAAATCACAGTCATAAAGGATGACCAAGGAAATGTTCTAATGGACAAGGAAGAAGTTTTAATGCGATGGGAAGAATATATGAAAGTACTGTACGATGACTTTAGATGTAACCAGTACCATCTGGAGGAGGAGATGAATGGACCAACAATACTCAAAGAGGAGGTGAGAAATGCCATTAAATGTATGAAAAGGGGCAAAGCAGTTGGTGAAGATGAAATTTCTGTCGAAATGATTGAGGCAACTGGAGAATATGGTGTAGAGAAAGTAACCAAGTTAGCCAATATGATCTACAATTCGGGTTATATACCAAAAAGAATGAGGGAATCAACCAATACCAAAGAAGGAAGGCACCCTGGAATGCGAGAAACATCGGTTGATCAGTATCATGAGTCAACTCGGAAAGATAATATTGAAAGTGATGAACAACAGAATAAAGCAGAAGATAGATAACTATATACAGGAAGAACAGTATGGGTTCAAGAAAGGCAAAGGAACGATAAACGCGATATTCGCCCTGAGAATGATCATGGAGAGAACAGTTGAGATGCAGAGGGATGTTTTCATATGCTTTATCGATTTTGAAAAGGCATTTGATACGGTGAAGATGCTCAGGGACATTGGATTGGATGGTAAGGACCTAAGACTTTTACGTAACCTATATTGGGACCAAAAAGCAGATGTGAAGATTGAACATGAAAAAACTGATTGGGCAGAAATACACAGAGGTGTCAGACAAGGGTGCATGCTATCACCCAATCTGTTTTTATTATATGGACAAAAATGTATTGAAGAACTGGAAAATGAAAAGGGTATCAGAATAGGAGGAAGAAATGTGAACAACTTGCAATATGCGGACGACACCGTGTTAATAGCGGACTCTGAGGAAAAATTACAAAGATTGATTGAAAAGCTGGAGGAATCAAGTGAAAGAAGAGGACTGAAGATAAACCTTGGGAAAACAGAGGTCATGGGAATTACTAAGAGGCAAGAGAGACTAGTAGTAAATGTTCAAATTCAAGGCAGAATCATCAAACAAGTGAAGGAATTTAAATATCTGGGAAGTACGATCTCTGAAAACGTCGACTGTGAGAAGGATATAAAAATAAGAATAGCCATTGCGAAAACAAATTTCGGAAAAATGAAGAAAATATTGACAAACATCTCTACAAGCATGAATTTAAGATTAAAAATATTAAGATGCTATGTATGGTCAACATTGACATATGGTTGTGAGGCGTGGACACTTAAAAAGAAATTGGTTAAACGACTGGAGGCAGTAGAGATGTGGTTCCTGAGAAGGATGATGAGAATCCCATGGACAGATAGAGTCACAAACGAGGAAGTATTAAGAAGGGCCGGTACAGGGAGAAGTCTGTTACAGAACGTGCGGAGAAGACAACTTGGATTTTTGGGACACATCTTGAGAGGGGATCACCTTGAGAAACACTGCCTACTGGGAAGAATAGAGGGGAGACGAGCGAGGGGGAGACAGAGATTGAAGTTTATGGACACGATTCTTCAACATATTGGTGATGGACGAAGAACTGTGGACCTGATCAGAATGGCTGACGATAGAGGGAGATGGAGATCCATGGTCGCCGACGTCACTCGACTGGCACTCCGGTGATGGTGATGATGTACATACAGTCATGGTTAAAAGTTTTAGGCAGACTTTTTTTTATTGAATCAGAAAGAAGGAAGGAAAAACAATATCAGTGAAAACATAGTTCATGTGTCTATTGGCATCCTTCTTTCATATAATGTCTGTAACAGTTGAATTTTAATGACTGAGGATTAAAAACTGGTGGAAAACATTCGATAACGATGTGGTTTTGGGAATAAAGGAATTCTGAAAAGCAGTAGTTGTACATTGGGGAGGAGAAACTACAAAGTGATGGGCTGTAGCAGCTGACCTCGTACAGTTGTCTCCAAACATACATTTTTGGAGGCAACTGGTCCACGGGCAAAGATGCGATAAGGTGGCACGATTATGGCAAGCTCATCCCAACAGTTACTGTGATAATATCTATAAACTAAGGCAAGGGATGTAACACTTCTTCTGCGAAATGAGGTGTGTGTGTGTGTACCGTCGATATTTTGTGAATTTCCACATTATGGTCTTGAAAATTAGAATATGTTGTTGTTGAGTGTATATATGTGCCTCTCTCTCTCTCTCTCTCTCTCTCTCTCTCTCTCTCTCTCGTGTGTGTGATTGGTCGAATTCACTTGCAGCAACTAACTCATTTGCATTTGCATTCCTGTGAAGTGCAAAACAACAACAACAAATGCCTCTCTCTTTCCTCCCTTTCTTCTAAACACCTGTGATGTAGTCAGAAAATTGGAGGTAACTGAGTCCTTCAAATACTGCCACAAAACACACACACGTCTGTACGGAAGGAGCTTGTTTGTTTCGTGGCATGGTCAGGAGGAACCAGAAGCCTACAATTTTCATACACGATTACACGGTTCGGAATTCTTCTTTTCCCTGTTTTTTACCCTTTCATTACTTTCTCTCTCTCTCTTTTTCTTTTCTCTTTCACACTCCTCCTTTGTTTATCACATTTTCTTTCTCTTTTCTCTTTTCTCTTTTTCAATTTTCTCTTTCACAATTCACTTTATCACTTTCTCGTTTTCTCTTTCTCTTATTTAATTTCACACATTCCCTTTATTTAACATATTTTCTGTCTATTATTATTATTATTATTATTATTATTTTTTTTTATTTTTTTTTTTTTTAATCTTATTTTTTTCTATTATTTTTATTTTTATTATTATTATTACTATTATTATTATTTCTATTATCATTATTATACTTATTTTTATTTTAATGTTATTTTTTTCTGTTAGTTTTATTATTAATATTATTATCATTATTATTATTATTATTATTATTAATATCATTATTATCAATATCACTATTATCAATATTATTATTATTAATATCATTATTATTAATATCATTATTATTAATATCATTATTATTAATATCATTATTATTAATATCATTATCATTAATATATTATTATTAATATACTATCATCAATATATTATTATTATTATTATTATTATTATTATTATTATTATTATTATTATTATTATTATTATTATTATTATTATTATTATTATTATTATTGTCGAGGATTGTGTGGGTGAGAATGAAGGTGGGAATACAGACTTAGGTGATCGTATGTGTGTATGCACCAACGAAAGATAGAAGAGATAGAGTGAAAGAGGAAATTTGGATGAGTGTTGAGGAGTGCCTGGATAGTTTTAATAAGAGTGAAAAAGTGTTGTTAATTGGGAATATGAATGGGAAGGTGGGGAATAGAAAAGTAGATGGAGTGGTAGGTGGGCGGGGTGTGCAGTCAGAGGTGAATGGGAATGGCAGTGCCAACACCTTTTTTCAGCACAGGTGCATATGGAGAGTGGAAAGGAGGACAGAGGATGAGATAGTGGAACGGAAGGCTTTGATTGACTATGTTTGTGTGGATGAACGGTGGATGATGGATGTGAGAGCATATAGGGGGATTGGGAGAGGGATGTCTGACCACTATGTTGTAGTGGCCACCCTAAAGACACAAGGGGAGTGGGTATAGAGAGCAAGAGTCGGAAAAGAGGGAGGAGGACTGATGAGAAGGGTCGTAAGGTTGCAGGAGGAGGAATATAGGGAGGAGTTTAGGAGATCAGTTGAGAGAAGACTAGAAAGGTTTGACTTAGAACAGGAGGAGGAAGGGGAGGAAGTGAGTAGAGTGTTTAAAGAGGACATGTGTGGGGCGTGTGAGGAAGTATGTAGGGTGAGGAGAAAGGGGAGAGGAGTGGTAGAATGAGGAGGTGAAACGAGCAGTTGAAGAGAAAAATAAAGCATACAGAGAGTAGTTGGGTTATAGAGGAAACGAAGAGTTGGAGGGACAGAAAAGGGAGATGTATGTTGAGAAGAAGAGAGTGGTGAGTGAGAGTAAGAGAAGAGTAGACGAGGAATTTGGAAGGAACTTAAGTGAAAAGTGGAGGGAGTGTAAGAAATTGTTCTGGAAAGAGGTCAAGAAAGTGAGGGAGGGAGACAAAAAAAGTAATACGGTTGTGAAAGATAAAAATGGGCAAGTGATTGTAGAGAAGCGTGGTAGAGTTGAAAGGTGGAAAGAACATTTTGATGAACTGTTGAATGAAGGAAGTGGAACGCCGGCAAACATAGTTGGATGGGGTATGGGAGAAAGAAGAGAGGTAGTGGAGGAGGAAGAGGTGGGGATCAGAAGGGTAGAAGTGAGTGAGGCTTTGAAGAAGGTGAAAATGGGTAAAGCATCAGGGATAGATGGAGTGTGTGGTGAGATGTTGAAATGTGGGGGTGAGATAATGGTTGAGGGGGTGTGGAAAATGTGTAGATTAGCATGGGAAAAGGGATACGTGCCTGAAGATTAGAAAACAGAAATGATAGTGCCTCTGTACAAGGGTAAAGGGGAAAGAGGAGTATGTGGTAACCACAGAGGGATATGTCTCCTTAGTGTAGTGGGTCCTTGAGATGTGTAATAGAGAAGTATTTGGAGAAGGGACAGAAGTTGTATGCTGCTTTTAAGGATTTGGAGAAGGCATATGACAAAGTCGATAGAGAAGGTCTGTGGAAAGTACTGCGAATATATGGAGTGGGTGGAAAGTTGCTTGAGGCAGTAAAGAGCTTGTATGAGGGTGCAAGAGCGATAGTCCGGGTGGAAAGTGAACAAAGTGAGTTCTTCAACTTGAACATTGGGTTGAAGCAAGGGTGTGTGATGTCTCCATGGTTGTTCAGTGTATATATGGATGGAGACATGAAAGAAATACAGGGAAGAGCAGTGAATGTTGGTGTACCTATGAAAAGGGAAGGAAGTGAGTAGAAGTTACCTGTGCTGCTGTTTGCTAATGATACAGTTCTGTTAAGTGACGATGAGAGGGAATCACAGGGTTTGGTGAATATGTTTGGAGATATGTGCGAGAAACGAAATCTGAAGATGAAAGGGGTACAGCCACGGATAGTGAAGTGAGGTTAAATGGACAAGTTATGGAGAATGTCAGCACATTTAAGTATTTGGGCAGTGTGATGAGTAAAGATGGGAGTCTGAAAGATGAGATGCGGGAGAGGGTACAACAGGGGAAGAGGGTTGTAGGAACACTGCAACAAGGAAATAGGGCCATGAGTATAGAAGTGAAGAAGACGTTACATGTTAGTGTGGTAATCCCGACACTGACGTACGCTGACGTACGGGAGTGAAACGTGGACCATGACGGAGAGATATAAATCAAGAGTTAGAGGGGTGGAAATGAGTTACCTGAGAAGTGCATGTGGAGTAACGTGGAGAGATAGACGGACGAATGAAGAGGTACGTGAGAGATGTGGTGTGGATGTGGACGTACTAGAGAGTGTGAAGAGAAACACCTCGAGGTGGTTTGGTCATCTGGAGCGTATGGGAGGTGAGAGTGAGGTGGATGGACAAATGGGAAGGGGCAGACCTAGAGTGAGGTGGAGGGATGGGGTTGAGAGGTATATGAGTGAGAGTGGCATTGGGTGGGAGGAAGGACGCCAGTTAATGGGGAACAGGGGTTCATGGAGGTAATTCATTTGTGGCCACCCATTCGGGGATTGAGGCGTCGGGCAATAGATAGATAGATAAATAGATAGATAGATAGATAGATAGATAGATTTATTATTATTATTATTATTATTATTATTGTTATTGTTATTGTTATTATTATTATTATTATTATTAGCCTATTACTTTTATTTTTTTATTATTATTATTCTTACAAATTACACGTCCCGTCATTTTCTATTTACATTTTGAACAATACGACATACGACTATTGTGTTGTTTATTATGCATGACTTGATGGGAGTAATTCCGTGATAATATGAAAAAAATGTCATGTAATGTCAGTGAGAAGGACATAATATCAGGAATAAAATGTATAGAATATAAAATTAAGAAAAAAAAACAGTATAATAATAATAATAATAATAATAATAATAATAATAATAATAATAATGATGATGATGATGATGATGATGATGATGATGATGATGATGATGATGATGATGATGATGATGATGATTTTCCTGATGACCTGATTACGTAGTACCCTGTAGCGGTGTTCGTCGGTGTAGAAGGCCTTTTCTCTTTGATGGATAAGACGTTTAATCCTCGGGGTGATCCACGGTAGGTCTGCAGGATATTTTCTAATGGTTTTGAGTTGCAAGAAGTGGTAGTATGCATCCGACACTGTTTGTTGGTCATTTTTCCACTTTGTATCCACATCTACTGGGGTGAGAACTTCTACCCAAGGGTATCTTACCATCCATTGACCAAACAATCTCACTGCTGAGTCCGTGATGGGTCTGTATGTCATCACTGAAGACAGATGTGTACTGCGTCCCATGGCGGGAAGTGGCTGAGGTGGCTGAAGGTGTTATGAGAATTTCACTAACATCCAGTTCATTAAAATCTCCACAAACAATCAACTTGCTGGATGGTAGGCTGGTCCTCAGATGGTCTGCTGTGGAGATGATGTGGTCAACCAGCAGTAGGCCAGTTGGGAGCGTGGTGAGTGTAGGAGTGAGTGTACAGTACCCGCGTGGGTGATTAAACCTTGGTCTATCTGTATGTCTGTCTGTGTGTGTGTGTGAGTGCGCGTCTGTCTGTCTGTCTGTCTGTTTGTGTGTGTGTGTGTTCCTGTAAAATTTGGGCCAGGCAGGCGAGAATGTATACGAATAATTTGTTTTGATGTTACCAAATCCGAGTTAGGTGTGTGCTTTGATACGTTGGAACAATACGGGTGTGTGTTGGACATGTAGTTTATATATATTTGTAATCTAGTGAACAGTTCGTGTTGGTGTGTGTGTCTGTGCGTGTGTGTGTGTGTGTGTGTGTTTGTACGTGCGTGCGTGTATGTATGAGTGCGTGTGTATGTGGATGTGGATGTCTGTGTGTGTGTGCGTCTGTCTGCGTGTGTCTGTCTGTCTGTCTGTCTGTGTGTTCTTGCGTGCGTGCACGATAAGGGAGGAAAGGTCTTGTTGGAGGGTGGGGGGAGGAGGTGAAAGGGGTTGGAGGGAATGGGAGGGGGGTTATGTCGATGTGTCAAGAGTGAGTGGTGGTGGAGGTGGTGTGGTGGAGGTGGAGAGGTGTGGTAGAGGAGGTTTGTGGTGGAGGTGGAAAGGTGGTGATGTGATGGAGGTAGAGAGGTGTTTTGGAGTGATGGAGAAGTGTGGAGGTGGAAGAGAGATGTGGAGAAGGTGTAGTGGAAGGGTGGAGAGGTGTGGTGGTGGAGGAGGTAATAAGCTAAAAGAATGAGAAGTTAAAAAAAAAAGACAATTAAACCAAAACGTGTAAATTTAGGACATGACCCCTTAAGGACCCTGTGATCGTGTATGAAAATTGGAGGCTTCTGATTCCTCCTGACTATATCACGCAACAAGCCCCTTCCATGTAGGTGTGTGTGTGTGTGTGTGTGTGTGTTTGGTGGCAATTTTTGAGGGACTCTGTTTACCTCCAATTTTCTGACTACATCACAGGATACCTTAATTAATTCAGTTGCTATTTCCTGTATAAATATTTCTCCATTTTTATGAACTACTATAAATATTTTGATTGTAATAATGATGAGAATTGTTGTGTGTATTTAATGGCGTAAATCACTTTTGGTGTGTATTGAAGCACTTGATTCCTCCAAAATATGCCAGGAAACTGGACCACGTGAAAGAAAATAATGTGGTCCTGTTTGTTTGTTGCATGGAAGAATTTGGAAGAATCAAGTCACTCCAGAATTCTACCGACGCTGTATTTTTTTTTTTTTTTTACAATTTTAGGGAATAGTAATTATGGGAATAGTATATTTTATTTAAGTGAATAGTATTTAAGGAATAGTATATTTTAATTTAAGGAATAGTATATTTTTATTTAAGGAATAGTATATTTTAGCTTAAGAGAATAGTATTTAAAAGGAATAGTTTATTTTAATTTAATCGAATTTAATTAATCGAATAGCATTTAAGGAATAGTATATTTTAATTTAATGGAATAGTATTTAAGGAATAATATATATTTTTCTAATTTAAGGGAATAGTATATTTTAATCTAAGATTATAGTATTTAAAAAGAATAGTATATTTTAATTTAAGAAAATATAATAAAGGGAAAACTTCTGTAAGTTAAACAGCATTGGAGGGAAGAGAAGGCTACGGAATCCTCAAAACTGTGCCGCCAAACAGAACCTATAATTATATTTCCTATTAGAATAATATTGAAGTGACTAATTAATGTTGTTTCCTGGGATGGGTTGGAGGAAATATGTAGGACTCAACAATTATTGTCTCGTACTTCTTGCACAATACTTTAGGGAAACTTTGAAATGACAAACAATCACATTCATTGTTTGTGACTCCCCCCTCCCCCTACGCTCACACACGCACGCACGCACACACTATCAAACTCACACGCACACACTCACATACATACATACAATCACACACACACACACACACACACAAAAACAAACACACACATTTTAAGGTTACAATATTATTTTTTTTTTATTAGAGGGTTAATGATTCCTCCAAACTATCCCAGGAAACAAAACCAATCCCCTCGATATTACTGTAATTATAAGTGGACCTTTATCGTGACGTAGTTTGGAGGAATCAGTAGCCTACAAAAAAAGTACCATCAATAATATCTACCCTGAAAATATCGTGAAAGGGAAAAGGTCAGCAGGTCGTGTCTGCCGCACATAACAAACAGGTCAGGTCAGGTCAGGTCAGGTCAGGTGAGGCAAGTGGTGTGAAATTCCGTGGTGATATTTTTTTCTTTTCCTTATTTTTTTTTATTTTTTTTTCGTTTTGGGTTTTGATTTGTTTTTCTTTTCTTTTTCTTCGTTTTGGGTTTTGATTTGTTTTTTTTATGTTTTTTTATTTCTTTTTTTACTTTTTCTTGTATTTCTGCTGTGTGTGTGTGTGTGTGGAAAGTCCCTCTCTTCCAGACAATTTTCCTATTACAACTCCAGTTATAATTAATGGGGAAATAAGAAAAAAACAAAATAAAACTAAAACTAAAAAAATAAATGAACGAATGAATGAATGATTGAGTGAGTGAGTGAGTGAATAGATAAGTAAATACATATGTAAATAAATAAATAAGTAAATAAAGGCTCAATTACCTAAAAATAAATTAAGGGACCCTATGTGTGATGTAGTGAGAATCCTATTAGGAGATAAACGAATCCTTCAGAACATTGCCACGAAACACCACCTATATTGGTATTTATTTTGTATTTACCATCAGTGACAGAGAGAATGATAGTAAAGTTCCTTCCATCTTCAAATGTACAGTCACGAGCAGACAGCGAAGTCATATACCGCCTGAGGAAGAAGGTGGTTGAGAGGTGGCTATATAAGAGTACAGTCACCAGTCATTATAAGTATCAAGGTATTGTTTAAAGTTTCGTATCATTTGACCTATAATAGTTAATATATTACACCGCATATTGTATACTATTTTATAGACCCTCTTTTCAATCTATTTCCTTTCTGCTTGCTCTCTCACCTCTCTATCATCTTCTCCTAGCACTATATGACCTCGCTGTTGAGGAGCCTAATATCAGTCAATTGTTTTATACACTCGATCAGATTATTGGAAGCACACCTGGATACTTATTTTGACTCGTGAGTGTACAGTCGCGAACCAAAGTTTCGCACCCCCCTTGGCTGATAGGAAAGAGAAGACAGTGTTAAAGATATGCTGAACGATCGGACAAACTGGTGTATCAGGTTTGTAAAGAAACAGTGTAAGGTTCATTTTCACAAACAACAAACTGCAGGTGATCGAAAATGAAGCTCACACTGTCTCATTACCAACCCGATACACCAGTTTGTCCCATCGTTCAGCATATTTTTAACACTGTCTTCACCTTCCTGTCAGCTAAGGGGGGTGCGAAACTTTGGTTCGCGACTGTACAGTGTGGAAATGTTATAAACTGAAGAACCAGAGAAGTATATCAATTTGCCCCCTCTTGATATTGTAATTTTGTATGGTAGATGTGTGTGTGTGTGTGTGTGTGTGTGTGTGTGTGTGTGTGTGTGTGTGTGTGTGTGTGTAATTCTCTGTTGGTGGTGTGTGTGTGTAATTAAGTGTTGGTGGTGTGTGTAAAATTATGTGTTGGTGAAAGTGTGTGGGTGTGTGAGAAAGTAATTCTGTGTTAGTGGTGTGTGTGAGTATGAGTGTGTAATTCTGTGCTTGGTGTGTGTGTGTGTGTGTGTGTAATGATTATCCTTGTTGTTAATCTTCAAGAAGAGGTGACTGAGGGAACACGTATCTTGCCTCACACACACAGTACCTTACACTTTATGAGATGCAGCTTCGTCATCCAATCACCAGGCTTATTAGTTGAAATTTCACACGTATCAGCAATCATTTTAGTGGAATTATGAACCAATCAGCAATCATTTTAGTGGTAAGCGCAATGTAGCTAACACGCAGACAGACCCTACCACACACACACAGACTCCTCCACACACACATACTCCTACACACACACACACACACATACCACTCCACACATACAGACCCCTTCCATCCACATACACAGACCATTTCCCCCATACCAGTCACTTCACCCACTCACAGCCCCCTCCACCCACACACATATCACTCCTCCAACCCACACATAGACCCCTCCATCAACACACAGTACTCCTCCATCAACACACAATGCTCCTACACCGACACACACATACCCCTCCATCCACACGCATACCCCTCCACCCACACACCATCCCCTCCACACACACACACACAGACTCCTCCACCTATACACACATACCCCTCCACACACACACAGACCACTCCGCACACACACATACCCCTCCAACCACACACACAGCCCCCTCCTCCTACCCACTCATAGACCCCTCCTCCTATCCCCTCACTCACACAGACATACACCTCCTACCACACACAAAACCCCTCCTCCCACCCACTCACACATACCCCTCCACCCACCCACTCACAGGAACCCATGCAAGGTGGACTGAGTTTGAAAGAGCAAGTAAGAGAGTTGGACGACTTTTCTCTTAAATTAATGACGACCAACACAAAGCAGTACACAGACGCTATAGGTACAGTATGTAATGATTGCAGCATCCTCTTCTGTATCTTCCTTCTCTCTTTGTCCTCCTTTTCTTCTACCCTATCCCCTTCGTCTCTCTCTCTCTCTCTCTCTCTCTCTCTCTCTCTCTCTCCTCTCTCTCTCTCTCTCTCTCTCTCTCTCATCTTCTCCACTTTCTTCCTATCCATCTTCTCTCTACCTCTGGCTCTGGACTTCTGAAAGGGATGAAAGTTAAGAGTAATGACTAACTGACTGAGCTGGAGAACGAGAGTAGTTACAGTCTGAGACAAAAAAGTTATCCTGCCTCAGACCTGTGTACAGTCACGAGCCATAATAAGTAACCACGTGTTGTTGTTGTTGTTGTTGTTTGGAATCATCTGACATACAGTTGGCTCCACTCCCGCGTTTCTCCCCTGTCGGTGCCAATGTTGGGCCCGTCAAAAATTCGAATCCCGATCTACAAGTTAAAAAGTTAGAAACATTCATGTATCAGAGTGAAAGATATGAATGTTTAGAATATTTTAACTTATGAATCGGGATTCGAATTTCTGACTGTCACAACATTGGTAACGCCAGGGGAGAAACACGGGAATGGAGCCAACTGTACATACATACATATAGTGAACCAATTACATACATACAAAGTTTATCCTGTCTCATAATAAGTACCCAGGTCTTGTTGTTGTTTTTTGGAATCATCTGACATACATACAGTTGGGTCCATTTCCGCGTTTACCACTTAGCCTTACCACTGTTGAGCCACCAGGAATTTTAAAATCCCGAACCTCTTGTGATCATGAGTTCAGGAGAGTGACTCGGATACATTGTGGGTGCATAAAACATAAAATCATCTCCCTCTCTCGAACTATGCTTCCCTCCGACATAAAAACACTAACCGTGTACAGTCGGCGGCAAAAGTCCTGTTGCTTCACTTGCTTCACTGAGGCACGGGATGTTCATAAACTCGAGATTATTTGGTGTAGAAAATATACTGTACAGTCGGCGGCAAAAGTCGTGTCGCCTCACCTGCTTCACCGAGACATGCAGTGTTCATGGACTCGAGAAATATGCACGTTTTCTACACCGAATAATCTCGAGTCTATGAACATTGTGTGCCTCAGTGAATCAAGTGAGGCGACAGGACTTTTGCCGCCGACTGTACTGTACATATTTCTCGAGTTCATGAACACTGCTTGTCCCGGTGAAATTTCATACTGACCAAACCAAACCAAGCCGAGCTCGTGCATATAGCCTACTGGGTTTGAGAGTGTTTCTATGCCTCCCTCCGACATTTGTTATTAGTTCATTAACCCTGGCGTCAGAAAGTTTAGCCTAGAAATTAATCTCAGATGACTTTTATCAGGGTCATCACACTGTATGAAACGAATGTGTTTCTTTTTAGGTACCGGTTTCAGTATATTGGATTGGTTCATTTTCGGAATCTCCCTGAATTATGATGAAAGTAGGGAAAAGGAAAGAGAGGTGGGAAAGTGGAGGAGTAAAGTGAAGAAGTGAAGGAGTGCAGAGAGTGGGGTGGGGGAGGAAAATCGATTGGATTGAGTGAGGATTTGTTGGGGGAAAAGTGATTATTGGATAGTTAAGACCCTCCACTACAAAATACTCTCTCCTGATAACCAATAATACAAAGTAAATACTCAGAAAATAACTCAACTGCTACCGAGTAATGATATTGGGTATTCTGGTGATATCTTACAATACTATGTAGGTGGTGGCTATAGCAGGGTTGGGTGGTGGAAGGTTTGATTTTATAATACGGTAATAATATTTAAGATACTTCCAATTTTTTTGTGCTGACTCTAACCATTCCCATTAAGGTGGAAGTACAGTGTTGGTAAATCTGGAGCAAGTGACTCCTCCAAACTATTCCAAGCATTTTGTACAGACTGGAAATGGGAATTGGGAGGGGAGGACGATAGGGTATAGGTTTAGGATCGGTTTGTGTCAGTAGGTGAGGTGAGGGGAGGGGATACTTGGGCTTAAACAATTCAGAACCTCGCAAGCATAGACGATGTGGTGTGTGTGAGAGAGAGAGAGTGAGAGAAAGAGAGAGAGAGAGGATGGATGTGTAAGAGAGAGAGAGAGAGAGAGAGAGAGAGAGAGAGAGAGAGAGAGAGAGAGAGGAAGGATGTGTAAGAGAGAGAGAGAGGTGTAAAGGTATGGTAAGCAGATATATTAAAGCAGGAGAGAGGGACCAAATTAGTCTTGGGGAAGTGGAGAAAATAATGATTAAGTTTAGAGGACAACTGATTCCTCCTCACTATTCCAAGCAACAGCCCACCTATATATCTGTTAATCTGGCCCTGTTTCCTGGCATATTTTGGAGGAATAAAAGGACTCTCCCATTACTACTAAATCACAGAATGCAATCAATGAATTATTTTTTTTGTTAAGGACCTTGTCATCATGTATGGGAATTATTGGAGGCTTCTGATTCCTCCTAACCATGCCATGAAACAAGCTCCTTCCATATAGGTGTGTATGTATGTGTGTGTGTGTGTTTCGTGGCTATATTTGAAGGACTTATTTACCACCAATTATCTGACTACATCACAGGAGACACTGAACGTATTTGTTCTCTCTCTCTCTCAGTTTGATTCAGTTCTCTCTCTACCTTATTGTGATTCAGTTTCTCTCTCTCTCTCTAATTCAGTTTTTTCTCTCATACACTCACATCCCCTCTCCCTAGTACCTCTCACCAATACAATATTCTCCCTCTCCCTTCATTCGTTACCCCTTCAACCTTCCCCTTCTCTCTCACACATACACTACCTCTTTGAAGTACAGTCTTATCTCTCCATTTTCATCTCCCCTTCCTTTCTTTCTATTTTTCATTTCTCCTATTCTCTCCCCTTCCCTTCCACTCACCTTCCCTTCCCCTCCCCTCCATTTTCATCTCCCCTTCCCCTCCCTTCTTTCTAATTCTCATTTCTCCTATTCCCCTTCCCCTCCCCTCCCCTTATCTTCCTTTCTCCTTTTCCTCCCTTCCCCTCTCTTTTCCCTTTCCATGTTCTTCCCTTCCCTTCCCTCTCATCTCTCCATTTTCATCTCCACTTCCCTTCCCTCCCTTTCCCTTCTCCCTTCCATTTTCTTCCACTCCCTTCCCTTCCCTTCCCTTTCCCTTCTCTTCCTTTCCCTTTCTTTTTCCTCTCTCTAGTTTCTTTTCCCCTCTATTCTATTCCTCATTTCTCCTATTCCCCTCCTTCACTACTTCACTCCTCCCCTCACTTGAATTGCTAAAACTATGGACTCTCTCTCTCTCTCTCTCTCTCTCTCTCTCTCTCTCTCTCTCTCTCATTCTCTTTTATTTATTTCTCCTTTCTTACCCTTCCCTATTTCTCCTCTCTTTCGTGTTTCTAATCTTCCTTCTATTTCACAGCGTTCTCCTTTTAATTTCTCCTTTCCATTCCTCCTTCTATTTCTCATTTATTTTCCTCCTCGTCTCCTTTTCTATATCTTCTCAGTCCCTCTCTCTTCCTCTTCTATTTTTTCTTTACTGTACACGCTTTCTGGATTTTCTGAATTTCCTTCCTCCTCCTCCTTTTGTTTATCTAAATGTTTGTACACCAATCTTTCTATCTAAGTACATCTATCATATCTGGCTAGCTCAGTGGTAGAAGTTGTGGCTGCAATTCTGTAGCCCAGCGTTCGATCCTTGTCCAGGACACGTTAAAAATGCCACTGATGACAGAGGTTACCACCCCTGTGAGCAGGGGGTGGGGGGTTTGAGTTAGTTGTCTGGGGCCGGATTCTCAAAGAAATTTACGACGTCGTATCTCATTTGGGACGTCGTAACTTCCCCAGGCGAGTTAGGTCCACATACTCAAAACATTAAGACCTTATACTCAAAACAATTTCGGCACTGTGGGCAGCCATCTTGTGAGGTCTTAAGACACGTAGATTTACGATCCGCGCGACCCTGTCACAAGGGAGTTAAGACCCGAAACACATAGAAAACGTATATATTTTTGTCAATCCTCCTCTGGTTCTCCCCGAGTCCCCGTTGCTGTGTTGGCAAAACACCATCACCCACGTCACGTCTTGTTGTTTGTTGTTGTGGGAGAGCTGAATGAACTGAACACCGAGCGCTAATTTACAAATGTGATGGAACTTAGTGGTTTGCATATGAGAATAGGCGTCGCCTACGGAGGGAAAGAGTATATAGGGATCCATTGGACCCTCTACATGTTAGTGAAGATCACTTACTTCGCTATTATAGATTTCCTCATCAAGAAATCTTAATTAAACTTGTGCCAGGAACTTGCCAATTTACCCATATGTTCGTCGACAAAAGAGGAGATCTCATGCTATACCAACACACACCCAAGTGTTAGTAACTCTACGAGTATTAGCTAACTAGTGGAACCTTTCAAAGTGTGATTGGAGATTCTGTTGTAGTGACTCAAGCAAGTGTGAATAGAGTGGTGAAATCTGCTGTAGTACATTTGTTGGCTGAGAAGGCAAGAGTAGAAATAAAGATGCCCTCAGGTATTGTGGAAATTGGCAGAGCCTGCAGAGGATTCCATGCAGTGAATGGTTTTCCCTGAGTGATTGGAGCCATTGATGGTACTCATATACCTATCAAGGCTACAAATATAAATTCACAAGTATATATTAATAGGAAAGGCTATCACTCCCTGAATGTGCAGTGTGTTTGCACCAGTGAGAAAATAATTTTGCATTATAGTATGAGATACCCTGGCAGTACTTACGACTCCTTCATCTGGAATAACAGTCGTCTTCGGGCTCGATATTGTAGATAATTTCTTTACATGAAATAAACTTGGTAAATTTAAATAAAAACATTGTTGTTAATTACTGCATCTCCTACTTATCCCAATATCACTCAATACTACATTTTAACAGTAATAAAGACTTTGTGAAAATATAATTCTACAGATTACATTCAATTGTTTATTGTTCAAAAGCAGCACACTATAAAATCAAATACAGTACAGTAATAAAATACTATCACAGCATGACACACCTAAAATATAATCACATTTGAAAAAAAAATAAAGTTAGTGAGAGTTCTGTTAGCATAATCACTGTACAGCTACAATAACACTCGATAACATCTTACCAGTAATAAAGACTTTGTGAAAATATAATTCTGTATTGCATTCAACTGCTTATTGTACAGAAGAAGCACACTGTTAAATAACCTAATTAGTTTGGCACAGTATCACATTGTTTGGCTAACTCTGTAAGTTCCTCAAGTGCAGAGGCAATTCTTGGGAGGCTGCCTCTCAACACTTGCAGAATTTCTCCCTGTACTGCCAGCATCTGGTCACTGATACAGGGCTGTGGACTGGCACGGCTGCTGTGAACACGGCTACTGGTGTCATGACTCTCAGATCTACTTGCCCTCATACTTGATGCTGGAGGTGGTGATCTAGAGTAGGCATGGTCAAAAGTCACTGTCTGGGGAATGGTAATGTTTTCTGATGGTTCGTGACTTTGAATATTTTCTAACAGGCCTGAACTCTCAAAGTCAATATGTTCTACAGACATTGTAGAGTGGCGTGTTGGGTCATCTACTCCTGCCACCAAAATCTGTAACAATAAGAAGTGCTGTGTTTATGTAATATGGTTACAATGAAAAAGGAACTGTGATGCATAGTGGGAGCAATAAACATGGGGCCGCCTTTTTCCTTTAAGTTTCTTTTTGCTTAGTACTTCTTCCTCAAAGTTTCCTGTCTGCATTGCAGTTTCTTTGGTAAAACTGTACATACATTTCACTGTCACCCAACATATATAAATATAATCACACTTGGCCTAACATCTGCTGAAAAAAGATTTGAGAACCACTGGTGAACAACATTTTCAATACAGTACAGTATGTATTGCATCTCGTCAACCTACTGAAGATTTTATAATGAACATCAGCTAAGCTCAGCAACATCTTCATGACCAATTATGTATCTACTTACTGGGTAGTGGTGCATGCTCATCATGTGTCCTTGTCAACGGTATGGGTCTGGCAACACTACCAGCAGAGGTCTATGACAGAGGCTCATCTGTAACAATAATGTGTGCAGTGTTACACAACAGTATATCCAGTACTAATGCAACAAGTTTACTCTGAGCTTTTGTAGTAACAGACAACACATAATAACCATAATACTGTATGTATAAAAGACACAAATACAGTACAGAATTGGGGCCTTGCATTCCCCTGCACTCTATAAGTTATTTTAGACCTTAAATGTACAGGCCTAACAATACAAAATCACTGAGAAAGGCATGACAATCCCCTACACAGTTCTTCCATTATATTTTGTGAGAGAACATTGTCTCAATGTGCACTCCGTAAAAATTAGTCAAATTTACCAGCAATGACGTCATCACTTTCGAAAGGGCCAGAGTGCCCCTCAATAGTCTCTGTCTCGTTGAGAGCAAGTAGTGCCTCCTCTGTAGGCTTCCAGTCCTTTGTGTCAGGTATTCCACCACCTGTAAAAGCCATTAAATTACAGTCATAGCTAAGATGAACAGTAGTATCATTGCAGCATTGCTTTAAGTAATCAAACTTTAGTACAGTACAGTATACTGTATTGGGCTTCTTGAATGCTTAATTTCTTTCTGTATTGTGAAGTATAATTCTGCCAATCTTTCTCAATACATTACATTAGTTGATGGAATTCCTAAAACTATCCTACATCATACAGTATTTAATGATCACTTAGAATAGCCTACATATTGTACCCCAACATTTCTTTAATTACATACCTAACCTAACCTAATGTATTTAGGATGAGTTAACAAATATTTTGATGCACACTTAAATGTATAATGCAAGAACAACAACAAATATTTAAGCTAATGCAGTTCTCTAATATGTTTTTCCCCCAAGTCAAATTTTGGTAATTAACCTGATCTAACCAAACCTCAGCAGACTACAGCAGGGACTTAATTGTGGCAACCCGTTATATAGGCCTACTAGTAACAATGGAAGAAACAATCTACTGCACAATGGCAATATAGTACATAAATATCATAGAAAAACTAATATTTAATGGTTATTATGAACGTCAATAGTCAATGATGTTACTAAAAACTTACCTGTCACTCTCATTTCACTCCTTTCCTTGGTTAGTGTGACGTTACTACTGCTGTTGACAGTCTCTCTGTAGGCGATAAGAGAGAGATAATACTGTTGTCACTGCATCACACGCTCCTCACGTCCCAGCATCACTTTATGTTTACACAACACAGCTGATGGGGGCCATATTGGCACTGTGGCATTCCTTGCTTTTCATTGGCTGGATCCACGTGAAAGACGCCACCTGATTGGCTGAAGATTTTCCGATGTCCTAGAGGAAAAGACAGTCGCAAGTAGTTACGAACCGATTAGGACGTCGGAAATTTGTTTTGAGTATCTTGTCTTACGACACGAAATACGACATCCTAAATTGTTCGTAATATCCGACGTCGTAAGTGAGATACGACGTCGTAAGTTACGACCCGTTTTGAGTATCCGGCCCATGAGATCTTCCTGCTTAGTCAGCCATAGCCGAAGCTGACTCGGGTCTCACGTGGGTGGAGAGATCTCTGGGCCACGTATCACAATGATCATCCTTGTGATGCGTGCTATAATTGTGTTTCATACACACAGTGTGTGCTACACTCTGTCCCAGTGACTGCCACTCGCTGGCACCTTTAATAACCTTTTAATCTAAACGCTTCTCTCTATCAGTCTTTCTATCTAAATACATGTATCGTATCTAAACCCTTCTATCAATCGATTTCTATTTTAATACCATCAATCAATCTTTCTATCTAAATACATCTATCAATCTTTCTATATGAGTACTTCTATCAATCATTCTGTCAATTCATCTGTCAATCATTCTATCAAAAATAAATTTATCAATTTATCAATACATCTATCAATCAATATATCTATCAAATCAATCTATCAATCTCTCTATTTCAATATATCTATAATTATTTCTATATAAATACATCAAGGATTGTAGGTTCTGAGTGATCTATTGGTAAAATACGAGTGTTTACTTTGGAGCAGCTGCCAGATAATTATTGCCTCACACCACCAAATTTGGATGCAGTCTTTTCTTGGGCAACTTGATAGTACGTTATAAAATATCAGAAAAGCATTGCATTTATGATGAAACTGCTTAAGTTTAAATAAATTAGGTTTGTTTGGTCCGATCGATAACCTATTAGGACTACTCGTCTTCCCCCTCCCCCGTCCACTCCTCGTCCCCCTCCCCCGATGCAGCTACCAGCCTCTCCCCCGTCCCTCCCTCCCCCACGACGAAGCTCCCAGCCTCTCCCCATCTATCCATTTATTTGTCAACAAACTAAGGGTTTTTTATTTATTTGTATCCAATGTACAGTACTGACATTACACACACACGCACACACACACACCAAACTTTATACATCAAAATAATTATACTCTAAATAAAATTATATATCTGTGGTGTAAGTTATTGTTATACGTCGCGATACACACTTTATGTCAAAATAAAACAAGTGTTTGTGTATGTTTAAACAAAAATGCTTATGTAAGCGTGCATCGGTCATTTTCTGTCATTTTTTCGTATAGGCTACACCGCTACTGTATAATATTATATAGTAGATATTCCTAAACGCCAACGGGAATAACAATCTCACTTTATATTCGAATATAATAAAATGAAAAACTGTACTTTTATTCGCAATCAAGTACTAATTGCCGATTCGTGCTCCAAAAATCAAGGTACCGTAATGTGTGTGTATACATGTACTGTATTATTTCGTTTTTCATCAAAAACTCTCGGTTGATTTAAGAAAAAAACTCCTCTGAAATCTTTCCAGCAATTTATATTTGCCTTTTGAACATAAATAAGCCTTATTGGCGTGTAATGATAGATTACCACCAGAAAATATAAACATTGAGAGATTGGTTCGTGAACACACACACACAAAATTATCCCTATATATAGTATAATTTAGAATTATACATATATATATATATATACTGTCCTTCCTTCATCTCTCTCTCTCTCTCTCTCTCTCTCTCTCTCTTCTCTCTCTCTCTCTCTCTCTCACGTGATATACAGTATGGCCTTTCAGAGAGAGAGAGAATTGTGTGTGTGTATGAATGTGTGCGTGTGTGCTTGCCCGTGTGTATCTGCGTATGTGTGTGTGTGCCCGTGTGTGTCTGCGTATGTGCGTGCTTGCACGTGTGTGTGTGTATGTGTGTGCACGTATGCCTGTGTGTGCATGTATGCCTGTGTGCGTTTGCTTTTGTGCGTGCTTGCCCGTGTGTATGTGTGTATGTGTGTGTACGTATGCCTGTGTGTGTTTGCGTATGCCTGTGCCGGTGAGTTAGCAAGCACTGATTTGATTTTCCTCATCCCAATCACAATTTCCTCCCCACTTGTTTGAGGACCCAGTGAATCTAATTAATGGGTATTTGGTTAAGGATTCCACCAAGGTCCATTATGATTATGGAAATGAGAAAATTGGAACGAAAGAGAGAAAAAAGATGTTGGAAAAATTTGTTGGAAAAATAAAAATGGAAATAAAGACTGCTAAAAAAAGAAAAAAAAAGTGTGCGAAAGTAAATATCAAAGGAAGAAGTGTGAAAGTAAATGAATGTTATGAGAAATATAATAGTGTTTTGTTGTTGTTATTGCTGTTGTTGCTGTTGTTTGGATAATAGAAACGGTACGTGGGTAGATGTGATGCTAAGGTTAGTTAATTAATATAGGGATAACTAATGTTTTTGACTCTCTCTCTCTCTCTCTCTCTCTCTCTCTCTCTCTCTCTCTCTCTCACACACACACATACACACACTCGCTCACTCACTCACACAGAGAGAGAGAGAGTTTCATCGGCCCTATCGACTGGTCACGTGTTTCCGGTATCGAATTGGTGTACAGATGTTGTCACCTGTGCAAATGGCTTGTTTTTTATTGACATTGCAGGGGTGGAATCGTGTGTGTGTGTGTGTGTGTGTTGCGTTTGCTAACGAATTCTCTCTCCTGTTTGTTTAATTCTCTCTTTCTCTCTCTCTCTCTCTCTCTCTCTCTCTCTCTCTCTCTCTCTCTCTCTCTCTCTCTCTCTCTCTCTCTCTCTCTCTCTCTGGTCTCTCTCTCTGTCTCATAATAAGCGTTCTTGCCTAACGATCTTATTAAAGCAGTAGACATAATTTATCTAGATTTTCATAAGGCTTATGATAAAGTTCACATGATAAACTTCACATCTGCTATTTTTAGCTCCGGCCTAAGCCGAGAGCTCTAGGTTTTATCGTAATTATTGTTCTTGTTCTTGTTCTTCTTCTTGGGGTGACCAGTGACCACTTCTTAAAAGGGGTTCAACCAATATTTAAGAGGTTCAACCGAGAGGGGGTTCAACCGAGAGGGGGTTCAACCATATGAATACGAAAGTCCAGATAAAACATAATTAATATTTTTGAGACCTTTACATATGGATATTTTATTATTTCACTTGAATAATTAAGAGCCGGAGCTTTTGAAGGGTTTTCCTTCATGTTCTTGTTCACTCGTAAAGTAAAACAGTACCGTACTAAAAACACACATATTTATAGAAACTTTATAGTTTAGAATTGCATATATATTCATTTATTTCCCTGCGGCTCCAACATAACTCATGAGACACCCTGACCCTGGCCTGTACACACACACACTCTTACATTATCCTGAATAATTTTATCTCGCCTTTCCTCTCCTTTCCTTCTTTCCTTTCTACCTCTTCCTCTACCTCGGCTGTTTCTCTCCACCAACATATCCTTCCAATACCATTCCTTCGTCAATAAATAAATGGTTGGAGAATGTTGTACCATCTCACCTGAATAATGAAGAACGATTCGCAAGGATTGACCAGAAACAGAATCACTTGTATTCTCTCTCTCTCTCTCTCTCTCTCTCTCTCTCTCTCTCTCTCTCTCTCTCTCTCTCTCTCTCTTTCATTATTATTATAAATATGCTCCACTTCTGTTACCATCATCCATTCTCTCTCTCTCTCTCTCTCTCTCTCTCTCTCTCTCTCTCTCTCTCTCTCTCAGTATTGGTAGGGTCGAGAGTGGGAAGATAGTATGGGTCAGAATAGTGTGTGTTTGTGTGTTGGCCTGGGAAAAGATGTTATGATTGGTGGTCGAGAGAGAAAGAGTGAATGAGTGAGAGGGAGGAGAATACAAGACCAGAGAGAAGAGAAAGAAGGAATAAGGAAAAGGAAAAGAGAAAGAGAGGGGATACAGTTAAAAACATAAAGAGAGGTCTGGAGAGGACTGAGACTAAGTGAATGGAAAGGGAGAGGGAGAGGGAGATACCACTGGGAGGAGACAAAGAAGATTATAGAGAGGGATACATTTACACACAACATGCATACATACATACATACACACATAACAACATACATATATACACACATAACATACATATATACATAACAACATACACATATACATATCATACATACACTCATAACAACATACATACACACATAACAGCATACATACATACACATATAACAACATATTTAATAACATACATACACACCTAACAACATACACACATACATAACAACATACATACACACACACGTAACATACATACAAAGGAGGAAAGATAGATACATAAGAAGAGGAATACAAATAATAAATACAGAAAATGCTTGAATAATAAAAGAGGGTAATAATAAACTTTTTAAAAATCTGGAGCAACTGATTCCTCCAGACTTTTTGTTTCCTGGCATGCTTTGGAGGAATCAAGGCGCTCCAATGTACAGTACCAAATGTGTATTTCTCCCTAGGGCCAAGGTGAAGGAAAGTTCAGAAAATTATCAAACCTATAAAAAAATCGATACTGTGTTTTCTGGTGGCATGTGTATGTGTGTGTATTTGTAAATGTGTGTGTGTGGGTGTGTATTTGTAAATGTGTGTGGGTGTGGGTGTTGTGTGTTGTGTGGGTGTAAGTAGGGGAGGGGGAGGGGTAAAGGGGGAGTGGTGGGCAGGGGGTGTGAGGAGGGGGAAAGGGAATGACAGCCACCAACAATCAAGAGTCAGTTTAGCAGAAGTGAATGGCTTTGAGGTTTAAGCTGAGTCGTTTCCTTACAACAACACCGGTAATTGACAAGGAATACAAAGGTAACAAACAGTCAGTAACATGTAGGTTCAGTAACATGTAGGTTCCTTGCGAGGTCTGAGTTACTAAGGATAGAATAGTGGAAGGCTTGACTCCACAAAAAAATATTATGTTTGTATAGAAGTTGGCCAATCTCTGCCCAATCTTACACACACACATACACGTCAGTCTCTCTCTCTCTCTCTCTCTCTCTCTCTCTCTCTCTCTCTCTCTCTCTCTCTCTCTCTCTCTCTCTCTCTCTCTCTCTCTCTCTCTCTCTCTCAGACAGACAGACAGACAGACGGTCTCTCTCTCTTAGTTGCTCACCTGCCCCGACAGCGAGCAGACCACCCCAGCTTGCTCCCCGGCTCTCTCCACACAGCCGTTTGCGTGTTTCTACGAGTGAAGCTTTCTTGAGTGTATTCCCGTGTGCGTTAAGTGTTGTGTGTGTAAACCCGTGTGTCTAGTGCTGTGTGTGTATCTAAGTGTGCGTATTTACGAGGCCCGGTATCTAGCTCTGTGTGTTAAGTTCTGAGAGTGGCCCAGTGTGTTAAGTGCCGTGTTTGTATATTTGTGTTAAGTGTTGTGTGTATCTAAGTAGCCCAGTGTCTTATTCTGTTAATTAAGTGTTTATTCGTGGCACAGCGTGTTGGTGTGTTAAGTTCTTTGTGTTCGGTGTGTAATTCTGAGTGTTAAGAGTTTTGTGTTTGGTGTTGGCGTGCTTTGTGTTAGCCTGTTCGTATAATCTAGTATTTTAGTGTGTGATTAAGAGTGACCGGGTTGTTCTGTGTGTTTTCCGTGGTTATTGAGTGCGTGTTGTAGGAATTCGAGTGACTGTATACACATCTTTATCTGTATATTCTGCTTCCAGAAAACCAGAAGGAGCTCATCACATCACATCTCGATCCTATTATTAAAGCCCCATATCGATAATGTAGATACATTATATATACTCATTAGAAATAAATGTGGGATGAAACTTTTGTTTGCCTTATTATACAGACCCCCAGCCCAGCCAATACAAACCGACCGTGATATCTATGAGCAAATTAGCGAGATGAGTAACAAACAAGAGGCTGTAATTCTCGGCGATTTTAATTTACCAATAACAAAATGGAGAGAACCATTATCAGCTCACTATGGACAAGACCTTTATACTAACTTACAAGAGAGCTCCCTTATCCAATTTGTCAATAGCCCAACTCGTGGAAATAGCGTTCTTGACCTAGTATTTGCAACAAAAGAAGACTTGATAAAGAATATCTACGTGAATGATGAGATTACCAATAGCGACCACCGCATAATCACATTCAGTATAAATTTCAATAGAAGCAAAATAAATTACAGCTACGAAAAAATCCCCAATTTTAGAAAAGCTAGCTTTCACCAACTCAGAACGATACTAAAAGAAACCGATAGGAAATGTCTGTGAGACACTATTGACATAAATACACAATGGAACTTTTTCACTAATGCATACTCAAAAGCGGTCAGGGATAGCATATCGTTAAAAAACCGACGTTAAGCACAAAACTTAAAGCCCAAGTGGTGGAGTAAAGATATAGCCGACTGTTTATGTACCAAAAAGAATGCCTATAATAGAGTAAAAATCACAGACAACAATGACGGTCATGCCAAGTTTCCAGACTTACGAAGAAAAGCCAAAAATTTAATCTAACGGAGTAAAATGACAATTGAAAAACACGTTGCAAATCAAAGAAACACAAACCTGAAAGAGTTCTACAGTTATATTCGACAAAAGAAAGTACATACGTCAACTATCGGGCCACTACTTGATGAAAATGGGGACTTTACGACAGATGAAGAGCGAATGAGTAATATCCTTAACACTGTGGCGGCTAGAATCAGCTACCCGCCACAAGCATCAGCCCTCTCGCCTGATGGGTTCTAATAGTGTAGCAGGCAGGAAACTTTATATTCATATATTCCAGATTGACTACAACTATTGTCACATGATCATATTCCAGGTTGACTACAACTATTGTCACATGATCATATTCCAGGTTAACTATAAAACCTAATATACAATGTGCAACCTGAACCAATAAACAGATTAAAACCCACAATCTCTTAGTCTCCTTTCAAACCTCACCAGGAGACTAATGTAGCAGCCCACTACAACACTTTCTTTTCATCAGTTTTTACTACAGAAAATCCGAACGATATATCAGCTGAAACAACAGTCCAAAACGAAAACACCGAAATATCAAATAATATCAGCATAACAGAAAATGACGTAATCAAATGTAGTGATAAATTAAATGTAAATAAGTCACCTGAGCCAGACACGATCTCCCCTCGCGTAATAATTGGAGCAAAAAACGAAATAATAAAACCTCTGACTCTGCTCGTTAATTATTCTTTACACGCTGGAACAATACCTAACGAATGGAAGCTGGCTAACGTAACACCAATATTTAAAGGAAGAAAATCTTTACCTAGTAACTATCGCCCTATCAGCCTAACCTCAGTAGTATGCAAAATGCTAGAGACAATCATACGAGATAAACTTACAAATCACTTAGAGGAATACAACTTACTTAGAGACACTCAATACGGTTTTCGTAATAAACGCTTTTGCCTAACGAACCTATTACACTTTTTAAATGACATTTTCAACGAATATGATAAGAGTAAAGCAGTAGACATAATTTATCTAGATTTCCAAAAAGCCTTTGACAAAGTTCCCCATAAACGCTTAATAACTAAATTAAAATCACACAGAATCCAAGGCAATACAGTAAGATGGATACAGAACTGGCTAAGAAACAGAAAACAACGCGTGGTAATAAATGGAAAATCATCTAATTTGACTGGCGTTACGAGTGGGGTGCCACAAGGGTCAGTTTTAGAGCCAATCCTATTCCTAGCTTACATAAACGACATAGATGAAGGCCTCTCATGCATAATATCGAAGTTTGCCTACAACATCAAAATTGCAAATACAGTATTCACTAACGCACAAACTAATGAAATGCAAGTTAATCTCGATAAATTTTCAAATTGGGCGAAAACTTGGTAAATGTCCTTCAATGCAGATAAATGTAAAGTGCTCCACATCGAACATAGTAACATAACAGCAAACTACTCGTTAAATGGTAATCAACTTAAAAGCGTCGATCAAGAGACAGACTTAAGAGTAACGATATCAAGTAACCTAAAACCCAGTCAGCAGTGTACGGAAGTAATTAGGAAAGAAAATAAAACTATCGGCTTTATTGGCAGAGGATTCGAGTATAAGTCTAAAGACACAATTCTCAATTTGTATAATTCCTTGATAAATCCCCTTATGGAATATTGTGTCCAAGCCTGGTGCCCGTACTACCAGAAAGACATAGCAAAATTGGAACGAGTCCAACTTAGAGTTACTAAAATTATACCAAGTCTAAGAAACAAAACGTATAAGGAGCGGCTAAGTTATTTAAATCTATTCCCATTAGCACAACTTAGATTGAGAGGCGACTTAATCCAGGTATTCAAAATAATCAAAGGCATAGATAATATGGACTGCAGCAAATATTTCACTATCGACCAATCAAACTACACGAGAGGTAGCGGCTGTAAAATCAAAGGTAAATCTTTTAATTCACACGAATCCAAGATTTTCTTTTTTAACCGAATCGTCAACTTATGGAATGGGTTTCCCCGTAACGTAATAGACTCTAATACCGTAGATAGCTTCAAGCGTCGCCTGGATAAACACCTTGTATCTAATCCCCGACTTACGATGTTTACTAATGAATAATTTTTGCCCATTACAGGTGGCAAGTTAGCCAAATTTCAACTACTTTTTATCTTTCCTATAAAATTTCCTTGTGGAGTTTTTTCTGCCAACCCCACAAGGTTCTGACTCCTGACTTTATTTCTTGTAAGGCTCAGGCCGGAGGGAGTGGAGGGTGGGAAGAGAGCCTTCTACTTTGCTATCCTTATCTACGACTATCACTGGGGAGAAATTCATTCTCTACCAGTAACCTTCTAATCAGATCACCCCGTTTGGACCATAAGGTCTGTTGTGGTCTGTGATTCTATGTAACTCTCTCTCTCTCTCTTGATCTGTAATTACGCTGCTTTTGGAAACTCCAGCCTCCAACAGAAAAAAAATGAATTGTTAAGTAGAAATATTTGTTTTATTTTGTATTCTTATCCCTACATTCATTTTTGTAAGTTATTATATTGATATATAACTGCATTATTTAATATTTTTTGTACCGAGTTGTTTACTTGAGTGTGAGTTTATTGTGTTTAAGTGTACTGTGTATTTATCTGTCTTATTGGGTGAATTATTGTACTGATGTGTATGTTTCTATCTATATTGTACTGTGGATGTAATTCTATATTTATGTGTGTTATTCTTTGTACTGTACTATACCAACCTTCATACCATCCCATAAACAGGAATTCTCAAAGGAATTCAAAGGCCAATCATACCTACCCCTCACCTCATCTCACCTCACTTTGTTAATCCTCTCACCCACCAACTGTCAACTACCATTTACTCATTTTCTCTCCCACTTCACTAACAGTAACCTATAGTCTCACTCACCCTAACATCCTCATGTTGAAAGCAGTTAAATAACTAACTAATAAATTAGGTAATAGATAAATTAATAAATTAAATAATAAATGAATTAATAAATTAAATAATAGATAAATTAATAAATTAAGTAATAAATAAATTAATAAATTAAATAATAAATAATTAATAAATTAAATAGTAAATAAATTCATAGATTAGATAATAAATAAATACATTAAATAATGAATAAATTAAATAATAAATTAATTAATAAATTAAATAATAAATAAATTAATAAATTATATATTGTTCTTTATTATCAAGATATATACTACGATGGAAGGAAAGTGTTGGTGGATATTATTATTATTATTTTTTTTATTATCATTTTTAGTATTAGTATTAGTATTAGTATTAGTATTAGTATTAGTATTAGTATTATTATTATTATTATTAAAAATGTATATATATATATATATATATATATATATATATATATAAATGAAAAGGTTTGATTGCAAGACTATTACAAATAATTACTAATAATTATTGTACCGTTATGTTATTTCAGGTGTGTGGAGAACTAAGATACAAGTGTAGTGACAAAAAGAGACAGGTGTGTAGTGAGTAGTGACAACAGAAGAACAAAATAACAAGAGACAGGTGTGTAGTGACAACAGAAGAACAAAATAACAAGAGACAGGGGTGGAGTGACAACAGAAGAACAAAATAACAAGAGACAGGTGTGTAGTGACAACAGAAGAACAAAATAACAAGAGACAGGTGTGGAGTGACAACAGAAGAACAAAATAACAAGAGACAGGTGTGTAGTGACAACAGAAGAACAAAATAACAAGAGACAGGTGTGGAGTGACAACAGAAGAACAAAATAACAGGAGACAGGTGTGGAGTGACAACAAGAACAAAATAACAAGAGACAGGTGTGTAGTGACAACAGTTTAGTTTGAATTTGAATTTCAAAGTTTTCAAATTTTTTTTTTTTTTTTTTTTTTGGATTTGTTAATAAGAATTTTAAAATAAAGATTTATATTTTTGTTTATAAATTGTATATAGATGGTGTATAAGTTGTTTGTTGTTTTACTTGAAAAAAAATAAATAAAATGTAAATGTTTATGGTATATAGAGAAACGCATTATATATATTTAATGATACACATTATCAATTATAATGTACAATTATAATATTTGAACTTTGTACTACATATAAAAACTGAAAATAAATAAGCCATTGGAAATATATACCTGCGAGAAAATTTTAAGTAATGGATCGATAGATAAATGCATCCGAAAATTAGATAGATTTTTGTGGTAGAAACAAAATCGTATCGGATAAATAATTGATATTGATCATAATGATATAGACATTTATATCAGAATCATAAATACAATTTTGTGATTATATAGACAAAGGTTTCGGATATATATATATATATATATATATATATATATATATATATATATATATATATATATATATATATATATATATATATATATATATATATATATATATATATATATATATATATACTCTTATTATATCAGATGGATACATATAGACAGTTACTTGAGATATATAGACAAAATGATAATTAAATGATATCGGATGGATAGTTATAATTATATTGGATTGAGATAGATAGATATTATTATATAACTAGAATGCTGTACAATAATAACATGTATACATAAAACATTCATGATATCAATATAACAGTATATTAGATAGATATACAGAATCTGATTCAAATAATTTAAGATGTATATTTACATAATTAATTAAATATAGATAATTAACACTACATATAAATACTATGTATATAATTTATATTAAATATATATATTAGATGGATATACAGATATATAGACAAAACAATTTCAAATACATACATAAAAATAACCAGTAAATCAATGCTATATATACAGATAAGGTATTTTATTTATTTATAATTTTGCTACATAATTATATCAAATACATATTATAAACATTCATATATCTATTATAATAACATTATATTACTTACATTCATAGAACAGATACATATATATACAAATATTTTCTGATACATATATAAACTATTATAAAAATAACCACTAAATTAATAGTATTTATATATAATTTATCTACATAATAATTACATAGATATACAGATAATATATATATACTGTAGACAAATAACAATTACAGATAATATAAATTACAATATACAGTATTTCTCTACATGATAATATCGCATACAAACATTCATATCATATTAAATAGTTTCATATATCAGATAGATAAATATATCAATTATCTACATGAACTTGTGGGTGGCGTGGCAGAGTGGATAGAGTGATGGACTGTGGCTGTGAAGGACCAAGGTTCAAATTCACCAGATAAAGTCCGGGATTTTTAAAGGTGTTGAAATGGGTCTAGCTGTGTCATATCAAAATGTAATGTGTGTGTATCAAACAATATCTAGTAGGACAGAAGAGAAGCTATGGTACCAACACTGTCTCATCTGGGGTGTGTGTTCAGCTCTTTCTTTTCATAAATATATCGCAAATATTTATATTATATTAAATAGTTTCATATAACAAATAGATAAATACATCAATTGTCTATATATGCTTGTTGGTGGCAGTGGCAAAGTGGATAGAGTGATGGACTGTGGCTGTAAAGGACCAAGGTTCAAATCTTAAAGGTGTTGGAATGAGTGTAGCTGTGTAGTGAGAGAATGTATGTTTGTGTCACTAAAATTGTGTGTAAGAGTGACAGAATATATGTGTGTAATTATAAGAGTCAGAGAATGGATGTGTGTAACAGTAGGAGAACGTGTGTGTGACAGAATGTGTGTAAGAGTCATATATATATATATATATATATATATATATATATATATATATATATATATATATATATATATATATATATATATATATATATATATATATATATATATATAACAATTTCTCTGCATACATTTAGATTTTATTAAATAGTTTCATATACCAGATAAATATGTCAATAGTGTGTATATAATTGGGGGTGGCGTGGCAGAGTGGATAGTGAGATGGACTGTGGCTGTGAAGGACCAAGGTTCAAATCCACCAGAAAACGTCTGGAATTTGTAAATGCGTTGAAATGTGGGCTGTGTGTGTGCTGGGAGGGATGGAAAGAATGTGTGTGTGTGTGTGTATGGAGAGAATGTGGAGGGATGGAGAGAATGTGTGTGTGTGGAGGGAGGAAAGAATGTATATGTGTAAGAGTCAGAAGTATGTATGTGTGACAGAGTGAATGTGCGTGTGTAAGAACGGGAGAAAATACCCCCTACATGGTCGTCAACTTAGAATATGCCAGACCTTAATATGCCAAGATGCTGTGTGAGTGACGGTGTAGCTGCTCTCCCTTGTGTGGGGTGTCCCCCTGTACCCGCACCCCCCCCCCCCCAAGCCAGTCCCTACTCTCATACATGCAAAATAACCACATCTTAGACAGCGATATATAACTGTGTATCTCTTTCCCTCTCTCTCTCTCTCTGTGTAGAGGGTATTTTCTCTCGTTCTTTTCACTCTGTCACACTTACATACATACTCTTACACATATACATTCTCCCCTCCCTCTACACACACACATTTTCTCCATCCCTCCCTCCACACACACACATTCTCTCCATCTCTCGCTCCCTCCACACCCACAGCCCACATTTACTAATGCCATCCTTCACAGCCTCAGTCCGTCACTTTATCCACTCTGCCACGACCATCCACAAGTATATATAGACAATTGATATATTTATCTATCTGGTATATGAAACTATATGAATATAATATATAAATCTGTATGCGATATAATCATGAAGTGAAAGACACAGAGAGAGAGAGAGCTACACATACACACACACCAGATAAGACAGTGTTGGTACTGCAGCTTCACTTCTGTCCTACTAGATGTCTTTTGATACACATATTCTCTGGCTCTTACACACACACACAATATTTTGATTCGACACAGCTAGACCCAGTACACCTTTAAAAACCATAGACGTTTTCTGGTTGATTCGAACCTTGGTCCTTCACAGTCACAGTCCGTCTCTCTATCCACTCTGCCACCACCTCCTCCAGTTATATATACATATACACTCGTGCCTTGCTATTTAATAATGGCTGTTACAATGCCACCTTCTGCTGTAGTTGTGTCATGGATAACTTTTGTGGTTGTAAAGCTGGCATGGTTTCTCTGGGGGACCAGAAACCACACTGGATAATGGACTCCTTCCACCCTCCTAATAAGTTCACATAAAAATAATTAAAGGAAGTTTTTTGACAAAACCACATGTAGGATCTTCACCCGGACAACGTCGGGTATTGTTGCTAGCATATTATACCAGAAAACACACAGAAACTCTCAATGATACTAATAAGATTGGTTCCAGATATACCAACCAACCAACACTGTACTACCCCGTTTTAAGGACCCTAACCTAACTTAACCTAACCTAACCAACACTGTATTGCTCCCTTAACCCCTGCTAGCCGGCTGCTGCGATAGACCGTCATACGGTAATGACCGGCTGACTTGATAGACCGTCACAGCTATTTAGCGCCATTTACGGCTATGTAGGGCTCGTTTTTCTTGTCAGCGGGCAAGAAAACACACTCACAATATCGATCCGCTATCCACTCGGTTGATTCTGGGACGTCACGATGGCTGAGCTATTTTTAAGTATTTGCCCTTGTCGAATTTGTGCTCTAACGATCGTAAGACAATACCGTAGTAAATATATGTACAGTTGGACACAGGAATTGGTGGTACAGCCCAGGTGAAAGATACATGTCCCATTTGAGTAACCAGTGTCTATTATCAGGTACTTGTTTTTTATTACCATCCTCAATACTGACTTCTGCCCCTGGTGTCACCTATTTGGTACAAAGGAATTTGATATTGGTAGAAATTGACCATCTTTCACTTGGGCTGTACCACGAATTCATGTGTCCAACTGTACGTGAGAGTGACACCATGATATTCCTACAAGGTTACAAATTATTATTTAGTGTATAGATCATGACACACGATACTTAATGGTAATAATAAGAAATTAACACCACAAAACTCGCCCAGGCAGGGGGGAGGTTGATGGTAAATATACGTGTTTCCTACGGTACAAATCAGTTTGTTTATCATTTTCTATGTGACAGTTACACGACGATATATTCCTACAAGTGTTCATACTATTTTTAGTGTTGTAATCATGACATACGATACATAATAGTAGTAATACGAGTGAATTGACAAGGGAGTTACGCGGGAAACTGGACACTCTAAGCCGTGGTCGAGTGTATCCCGCGCGTACACACAGACACACTGCTGATTCGCGCGCAAACACGGTTTAAGTTTAGTTTAAGTTTAAGTTTTTGGGTCCCGCAGAGGGCTGCTCGTGGGCAGCATAATATGCGGGGGTTGTGCGGGGGATTTAGGGATCCAGGGTAGGATTAGGAAGGGGGTTAGGATGAGGGTGGATTGGGTCAGGGACTGTGGGTTGAGGATTAGGATTGGGGAGGTATTGATTGGTGATCCTATTTCTAAAAGTGTCAAGAGTGGGGCTATTAACTATATGAGATGGGAGATGATTCCACTCATGGATGCTGCGGGGAAAGAATGAGTGTCTAAATATATCAGTGCTTGTCTGGTATGTATGGTATTTTAAGTTGTGGCTGCCTCTAGTGGACCGTATACTTGTAGGGTGTAGATATGTGTCTTTGTCTATGTCAACTAACTTGTTTGTGATTTTGTATATCATCTGTTGTCTGTGTATTTGTCTTCTTGTTGCCAATGGGTCTAGTTTTGTGTCTTGTTTAAGCAAAGTGGCTGATGTAGTGTGTCTGTAATCACGTCTGGCCCATCTTGCAGTTTTGTTTTGTATGGACTCTAATTTATTTATATTATTGTAAGTGTGTGGGTCCCAGACGGTGTCACAATACTCTAGGTGTGGTCGAACGAAAGTGTTATAAGCAATAATTTTAATGTCTGTGTTACACCTGCTGAGGTTCCTGCGCAAGAACCCCAGGACCCTACTAGCTTTGGCCCTGATGCTACCTATGTGTGTGTTCCACCTCATGTCCGATGAGATGTGGACGCCCAAGTATTTGTGGGAAGGGACTGTGTTGAGGTTAGTGTTGTGTAGCTGATATGTATATGGTATGGGATTATGAGCACGGGTAAAACGGATGTGATGGCATTTGTCTGGTCTAAATGTCATCTGCCACTTGACTTCCCAGTCTTCAAGTGCAGTTAGGTCGTCCTGTAATCGGAGGCAGTCATTTCTATCTTTAATTGGTCTGTAAACTAAGCTATCGTCAGCAAAAAGTCTAGTGGTAGAGGAAAGTGAAAGTGGGAGGTCATTAATGTATGAAAGGAAGAGAAGGGGGCCCAGGACAGTGCCCTGGGGTACCCCAGAGATCACAGGAACAGGTGGAGACTGACTACCGTCAAGAACTACGCGTTGCTTTCTGGTAGTCAAGAACGTTCTAATCCAGTGAAAAAGTTGTCCCTGTATGCCATAGAATTCTAACTTGTGTAGTAGTCTTTGGTGAGGGACTTTGTCGAAGGCTTTGGCAAAGTCTAATACTATGGCGTCAACTTGTCTAGTTTTTGTGTCATTGAGGGACTGCAAGATGTCATGTGTAGTTACCAGTAGCTGCGTCTCACACGAGCGTTTGGGTCGAAAACCGTGTTGTTTGTTAGTCAGAATGTTTTGTCTATTAAAATGGTCCATTATATGTCTATGAATTATGTGTTCTAAAATTTTGCAAGGGACTGAGGTAAGAGAAATCGGTCTATAATTAATGGGAAGAGTTCTGTCTCCGGATTTAAAAATTGGGGTCACATTTGCCAAAAGCCAGTCTTGAGGGAGTTCACCGGTCTGTAAAGTCTGTGAGAATATAACCTGCAGGACAGGGGCAAGAACTTTAGCATTAGTCCTCAATATCCTGCAGGGTATATTGTCTGGTCCAGTCGCTTTGTGTATGTCTACCTCAGATAAAAGTTTCTCAATTCCTTGGGTGTTTATATAAATGGGAGGGATAGGTGGGTGTGACGGTGTTGGCATGTCTGGTAAGTGTTCATGTTCAAGGGTAAAAACGGACTGGAACTGTGTGTTAAGGGTGTTGGCTTTGTCTTGTGGGTGTGTAACCAAGGAATTGTTGTGTAGTAATGTTGTAATACCGGTCGAGTCTTGTTTGCGTGCTTTAAAGAAGCCGAAGATTTTTTTATGGTTTTGTATGTTGTCTGTGAGAAAAGTGGATGTGTATTTAGTTTCTGCTTGTTTAGTTTCTTTCTGTAGTGTTTTCTGTATATTTTTGTATTCTAACCAGTGTTCTGTATCGTTGTATCGTTTTGCTCTGTTGTATGCTTTGACCTTGTTTCTGTGTAGTCTTTTTAATTGTCTATTGTACCATGGTAATGACCGGTTATGTGTGACAGTTTTCGTGGGTATGTGCTTGTCCATTGTGTCACGTATGAAGTCACGAAGTCTGGTCCAGTTTGTTCCACAGAACTGGCCATTGGGTCTGAGTCAAGGAATGAGTCACAAAAATCAACTAAGTCTTGGGTAATGCCATCCATGTCAGCTCTGTTGTACATGTAGATTGTCCTGGGTAATTGTTTTTGTGTTGTTGGCTTGATGTTTGCGTCAATGAGTACCATCTCATGGTCACTGAGACCAGGTAGTACTCGTGTCCGTGTAATTAAGGAAATGTTGTTTGTGAGAAATAAGTCTAATATGTTGGATGTGACCCCGTGTCTTATGTTAGGATTATGTCTTTCTACACTGACTTGTGTGCGTGTTGGTTCGAGTACTGTTTGGGTAAGTGAGTGGGTGTTGATGATGTCAATAAAGTTTTCATGTAAGAGTTTCCTATCAGTCTGTAATAGTAAATCGCTTTCATGGGTGGAATTGTCCAGTGTCGCCTGTGCTGTCCAGTTTATGTCCGGAAGGTTAAAGTCACCAGCCAACCATATATTTTTGGAGGGGTCAATATTAGATAAGCAATCGTTAAGGGTCTGCAGGTATTCTAAGTTTGAATTTGGGGGACGGTAAAATGATCCTATAATGAGTGTCCTGCAGCCCTGTATCTGTATTTTAGTCCATATAATTTCAGAGTCCGCGTTCAGTTCGGTGGCTGGGGTCGCAACTAGTCCTGGCTTTGTCGCAATTAGGACTCCACCATGTTTATCGTCTATTCTGTCTTTCCTGTGTAGGGTCATATTATAGGGACTGTCCGTCGGGAAGATTTCACTGTCCTGGATGTCAGGTGTGAGCCAGGTCTCTGTCCCTATAATGATGTCGGGGTCATAAGTCTGGAGGGTTTGGTGAAAGGCGGCTCTTTTGTTGATGATGCTGCGGAAGTTGATGACAAGGGTGCGGAGGGAAGACGGGTTTTTATGGGTGATGGAGTCGAGTGTGGTGTTGGTGGTAGAATGGGGTGTGAGGATGGATGATCTATTGGGGATGGTGATTGGTGTTATGGATAATGAGCTGGTACTATGAAGAGTCTGGTTGGGTGTGGAATGGTTTGGGAGAGGAGGAGTGGATGATACGGTGTTAAGGGAAGTCATGTCTTGTTGTCGGTATTGTGTAGGGGAGGAATTGTCACTGTTACATCTACCTAAACGTCGAGTGATCCTATCTAATGGTGAAGGTGCGTTGTGGGTTGTGGATGGTGATGGAGATGAAATGGTGGTGTCTAATAAGCTGAATCTATTGTTGTGTTGTATTGGGGAGTGAAAAAGGGAGGAAGTGAAATTGGGCGCACCACAATCCCAGCAGATCCATGAAAGGCTCCGGCCCTCCAATCCGTCGAACGCAGCCGTGAAGCCCCCAACACAGCTGATATGATACCAGCCTGCGTGCTGGGAAACCTCACAGCAGCGGTCGCACTGGATGGCCCGCTGGCCCCACTTGACCGCCCGTCGGCACAGCTGACAGGGGTACTTTGGGGCACGGGGGCCAGGGTTGATCAGAGCCCCTGTGTCACCACACAACATAAGGAGCAACAGGGCACCCCGGAGATTGCCGAGGCAAGCCACCTTCAACCGTTGAGAGTTCCTAGGGGAGCCCAGGTTCCCAAACAGGTGTGTGTATATGGAGGTGTGGGTATAGGTGTCTGGTGTTAGTGAGTCTGATGTGTTGGTATGTATACAGCCAGTGTTTTTGTTGTTAGTGTTGTAGAGTATTAAAACTAATGTGCAATATGTGTAAAACATTGTTAATGTGTATGTTGTTTTGTGTGGGGTGTGTCTGTACATGTTTATAAAGCACAAATATAAATAGACAAACAGACTCACCCCTGTATCGAGACCGTCTGCTCGGCTGCAGGAAGGATTAAAAACGTGAACAAACCCCTCAGTCAGGGGTCAGTTATATAAAAAGAAAGATAATAATAAAACCTATAAGTTTATCTAAAAATTAATAAAAGGATTATAAAAAGATTATATAAATGTACTAAAAAAACACAAAAAAAGCAAGAAACTGTATTATTAAAAACTGTAAACAAGGGGTGGATGGCAGTGTTTATACTGGGGGAGGGTGTATGTAAATTTAAAAGAAACACTAAAAACAGTAATAAAAAGAAGGAAAAGATGGCATAAAATGACAACCCAAACAAACAATCTCGATACTTAACAGTAATGAAATGTGATGATATGAGGGTTTGGTTAAAAAAGAAGGATAAATGAAGAAGGAAGTCGGAGCTCGGGGAGGACACCTCCGGCTCCAGGGACCGCACAAGTATATCGACGGTCCACTTCAACTCTCCCTATCTCCACAACTATTCATCGTACAGCCCTCCCGATGGTACCATTAGAAAGAGGAAAAGTTGAAGGTATGCAATAAACTATATTGAAGTCAGTACATTATATAGGTTAAGAGTGAGAGCGTTGTGAATATAAGGGAAATCGAGGAATTTTGCCGCTACCAACGGCCCAAAAACTAGAGGCAAACTTACTCTTAACCAGAGCATAGGGGTTAAGGACCCTAACCAAACCAAGCCAAACCTAACCAACATTGTATTACTCCCTTAAGGGGGTATCACACTAGCACCGCGTACGAGGTACACGCAGGACTGGCTCCATATCGTCCCGTGAACGAGGAGCCGCGGCGGCATTCGCGGGACAAAGCTGGAATGGATCCCTAGCCAAGATCATTCCTCGTATACAGCACCAAGTCAATCAATAATGTACTTATATAAATTAATTCTGTAACGTCGCTATTTTTATCCCCCTTACTTTACTGGAGGAGGATAAAAAAACACGGCCTTTTACAATAAAAAAAAATGACACTCTATCCTATACTTGATCAACCTGGTCTGGGAAAAAAAGGACTGAGGACTGAACTTGCCTTGCGAATACCAAGAAAAAAAAAATCATACAAAGGCAAGTCCAGTTCCTCGTCAGTAACGCTGCCACCACCAGACCACAGGTTGACCACAGGAACCAAGCTATCACACACTGGGTGGGTAACGTAGCTTGAACCCCAGGCACGTGTGTAAGCAACCCAGAATTACTCTAACGGGGGTTCGATCAATGTCTTAAATCAAGTCAAAAATGTCTAAGTATGGACACAGTCTATTAGTATGTATACGGTAACAGAAAACTCCACTAATTATAATTTAATTTATTGTTCACATTCATTTTCATATAAAAAAAAAATATATATATATACTCCCTAACCTTCAATCCCCCCTCCCTTAATCCTACTCCCGCTGCTCCTAGAACTGGAATAATTCCGAGTTTCGCTAGAGAACAGCACTAAACAAACAGATAATAATAAAAAAAATACAATTTACTTACTCCCCCCCATCATTAATAAAAAAAAAAAATACATACACACATATATATATAATAGTTATATAAAAAAAATATGGCCGAAACAATTGTGATAGTCTACTTTAAATTATGCCAGCAAATCTTAAGTATTTATATTAGGGGCTACACCAGTCTTTAATTATGCCTTGCCGGAATGTGCTATATGGCTTTTCCCAGTGGAAGATGACAAGAGACTCATTAATAATCACTATCAAATGTATAATAAATATTTACCTCAATATTAACATGTGAAGTCACTTTGTAGCAGCTGTTTTAGTAGTTACCTTTTCCCAGTGGAAGACGAAGAGAGACTGACTCAGTCTGACTGTGGATCCTTGCCCCAATTCATTCTCGCCTCGCCCCTCCCCCAGTCCCAGCTCCTACACTGACTCAAACTAGTTCCTCCTGCTACATTTTTCTATTATATTAAGTGTTCCTTCCTCCCTGATATATTTCTTAGTTACAACTAATGATTATTTAACCTATCTTAATACTTCAATCCATTATCTCTTATCCTCAGCCACATAGCATACAATTATTCCTAATATTGCTTACAAGTATTGTTCCGCCAACGAAAACATCTCGTCCCTTTCTCGGGACTCCATCCCTCACTCAAATAATTTTCTAAGTTAGTTACCAGAAATAAATGCAGCTATTTTATGGAGAGTGAAGCTAGTAATTATACATTAAAAAAACATCCTAAATAACATACATAATAAAATGGGGGTGTTACACACGTCCCCTCTTCCTTAGCTGGAACTTACAGTGAAAATTAATTTATATATATTTCCCTAACTCAATTCCCCTCCCCCCTAATCTTAACATACACACCATTTGTCACTATCGCTATACCTTACTAAACAACAGCAGACATTATTCACCCTAACGTGTTAGTCAGTGTTGATAAACTGCCAACTTTACTTACAGTCCTTAGACTGCTTTTCTTTCCCGCAGGAAAGAACTTCTCTACCTAACATTACACAATACACATAATACATAATATATAATGAACATCAGTGACACCTCGTCCCAGTCAGACTCCTCTGTCAAGTCCATAACCCCGGGAGAACTTCAATAAGGTTCTACCGTCACTAAACCCATCCGCGATTGTCCCTAACCAGATCTGAGTCTACTTACATTCAATACAATCATTCCTATTTTCATTCACTCCTCCATTCAAACCTCAGATCCCGCACGGTATGACAACCCGGAATGCAGTAAGTGATACAGGGGCCCTGACAAAGGTTCTGACTGTATACTGGAAGAGCCCAATGGAAATGTAGGGTGTATACTCCCCACCATCCTTCTCTTCCCATTAAAACTAAGTGTCCTCCAACACCCACAATAAAAAAAAAAAATACAACTATGAGCTGAGTTCCTAGCTCGTACATTAATGTTGCCCTGTGTTGACTTCAGGTTATAGTAAAACATGACATTATCCAACGTAACTTTCCCACTTTTACCCTATTTTCTATTAATTTTCATTCACTGTTTTTCTAATTATTTCTTTTTTCTGCCTCGGGTTTTACCTCTTTTCCTATATTTCCTCCAGAAATCTTCTTGGAGGACGTCGATGACGTGGAGGAAGTACAATATCCTCATTATCATCATCTGGTTCATTATTTTCAATTAATTCCCCTAATTGTACTATAATATCACTGTGGCTCACATAGGGCTTAATCTTTTCTGCAGCCCTCTGGAGGTTTTTCCCTGTAAATGGGTCCTCTAAAATATATATCAAACCATCTCTTATTATTTCTGCCACCTTATATGGTCCTTTCCATTTTTGGTTCAATTTGGCACAGGTACCTGGTATTATTGTTTCCTGTTTTACCCACACTAATGTTCCTAGTTCTACTTTTTCATTTTTTTCTATTTCTATTGGCAAATGCCCGATACCTCCTGAGAGATACAGTACTGGCTTCTTGTATTAGCCGCTTTAATCTCCCAGCATCGTTGTGGTCAGACGTGATGGTCGGTAGTGGTGCTGTGATGTTGCGTGGTGGATGCCTTCCGAAGAATGCAACATACGGCGTCACCCTGGTACTGCTGTGGACGGCTGCATTCATCACTTTTTGACACTCGGCCAGCAGGTTAGGCCAACGTTGTGGATAGCCCTCACACAACTGGGCCAACACCGTCTTCAGGGTCCGGTGCATCCTCTCAATCATCCCGTTTGCCTGTGGATGATACGGCGTGGAGAAAAGTAGCTCCACCCCCTGCTGGTCTGCCCAGGTCCGCATCTCGTGGCCAGTAAACTCCTTGGCGTTGTCACACAGCACCGATCTAGGTCCGCCAAAGTCTGTAACAAACTGGGTGAGCCTAGCAACAATTCCCTTGGCATGCTTACTTTTGAGTGGGTAAAACTTGGTGTACCTTAAGAAATGGTCTATGATGGTTAGAATATATCTGTTTCCATCTGCTCCAGAAGTCATATCAGTGAGGTCTATGGCAATTCTTTCTAAGGGTTCTATTATGGGTGGTAATTCTTTATATTGTTGGGAAAGATCCTTAGTGTATTTGAATTGCTGGCAATTAAGGCATTTCTTTATATATGTCATCACATCAGATCTTAATGTTGGCCAATAATACAATTCTTCAGCTTTCTTAATAGTTTTGAATTGTCCAAATTGTCCTGACTGATCATGAGCTAATTCTAAGGCTGTTCTAATTAATGTCTTAGGGACTACCACAGTATAAAAATAGCTGTCATCTACATAAGTTTTTACAAAATACAATATACCCTCATTCAGCTCGAATTGGTCTAAAGTGGCACGGGCTATTTTTCGCCTGGGCACTTGACCTCCCTCAAAATATTCAATTAATTCTCTCCATGTGTCATCCTGTCTTTGAGCTTGCTTAAATGTTTCCTGAGTTAACCCCAACCATGTAAATACTGGTGGTCGTGAGATTACCCGCACTGGCCTAGATAGTTGGTCAGCCACGACATTATCCTTTCCTTTCACATATTTAATTTGATAATTGTATTCCCTCATTTCTAGCATCCATCTTGTAACCCTCGGTGACTTAGTTCTACGTCTAAAAATACTGGTTAGTGGCTGATGGTCTGTTTGAATTGTGAATGTTGTTCCCCACAAATAATGATGATAATGGCGACAAGCCAAGACCACTGCCATTGCCTCTTTGTCGGTGACACTATACCTCTTCTCACATGCATTAAGTTTTTTCGAGAAGTAACCCAATGGTCGGACTGTCTCGTCTACTTGTACTTGATGCAAGACCCCTCCTACATACTCCTTGATCTCCTACATTAACTTCTATTTTCACCATACCCAACACTTTAAGCAGCTTTCCCGTAATTCCTACAGGATTAGTTCTACCCTTGGTCGTATCTATCTGTAACCCTAGCCGCTTAACTGCACTTCTTTTTATCAAGGTTATGACACTACCTGTGTCAATAATAGCTGCACACACCTTTCCATTCACTATAATATTTATCACTGGTGATAATTCCTCCTTTGGTTTTGTTAGGTTCCTGGCTTGATGGTAATAATTAGTATAACCTGTATTTTCCTTTACCCCTCTTACGTTAATTTACTACCTGAGCTCCGTCAACCGTCAGTTCTCGAGGAACTTTACTGTGTCCTACAATTCCTACCTTAACCATCAGACCCAATTCCACGGATCTCCGTTAAAACAATTTCTCTGGGTCTGATTTATCCCACTTAAGCTACCACCAATGTAACGTCGCTATTTTTATCCCCCTTACTTTACTGGAGGAGGATAAAAAAACACGGCCTTTTACAATAAAAAAAAATGACACACCAGTGTATGATACTCTATCCTATACTTGATCAACCTGGTCTGGGAAAAAAAGGACTGAGGACTGAACTTGCCTTGCGAATACCAAGAAAAAAAAATCATACAAAGGCAAGTCCAGTTCCTCGTCAATAACGCTGCCACCACCAGACCACAGGTTGACCACAGGAACCAAGCTATCACACACTGGGTGGGTAACGTAGCTTGAACCCCAGGCACGTGTGTAAGCAACCCAGAATTACTCTAACGGGGGTTCGATCAATGTCTTAAATCAAGTCAAAAATGTCTAAGTATGGACACAGTCTATTAGTATGTATACGGTAACAGAAAACTCCACTAATTATAATTTAATTTATTGTTCACATTCATTTTCATATAAAAAAAAAAATATATATATACTCCCTAACCTTCAATCCCCCCTCCCTTAATCCTACTCCCGCTGCTCCTAGAACTGGAATAATTCCGAGTTTCGCTAGGGAACAGCACTAAACAAACAGATAATAATAAAAAAAAAACAATTTACTTACTCCCCCCCATCAATAATAATAAAAAAAAATACATACACACATATATATAATAGTTATATAAAAAAAATATGGCCGAAACAATTGTGATAGTCTACTTTAAATTATGCCAGCAAATCTTATGTATTTATATTAGGGGCTACACCAGTCTTTAATTATGCCTTGCCGGAATGTGCTATATGGCTTTTCCCAGTGGAAGATGACAAGAGACTCATTAATAATCACTATCAAATGTATAATAAATATTTACCTCAATATTAACATGTGAAGTCACTTTGTAGCAGCTGTTTTAGTAGTTACCTTTTCCCAGTGGAAGACGAAGAGAGACTGACTCAGTCTGACTGTGGATCCTTGCCCCAATTCATTCTCGCCTCGCCCCTCCCCCAGTCCCAGCTCCTACACTGACTCAAACTAGTTCCTCCTGCTACATTTTTCTATTATATTAAGTGTTCCTTCCTCCCTGATATATTTCTTAGTTACAACTAATGATTATTTAACCTATCTTAATACTTCAATCCATTATCTCTTATCCTCAGCCACATAGCATACAATTATTCCTAATATTGCTTACAAGTATTGTTCCGCCAACGAAAACATCTCGTCCCTTTCTCGGGACTCCATCCCTCACTCAAATAATTTTCTAAGTTAGTTACCAGAAATAAATGCAGCTATTTTATGGAGAGTGAAGCTAGTAATTATACATTAAAAAAACATCCTAAATAACATACATAATAAAATGGGGGTGTTACAATTCTAAGTAAAAAAGGTGGATTAATATAAGAACACATTTTTGCAATACAAATGTTTTCGAACAACAACAAAAAACACACTTAAAGTAGAAAATACGATGTCGATATTTTACTGTGTTTACATCCCGTAGGGACGGGTACACGTGTGGTCTTCATTGAATGCAAACATGGACAATAAATCAAGCCTATGGTAGTCTTTCCTCTTTTCTTCTTCAAAACTATTAATTACAAGGACCAATGTAATCAAACTGGTCATTATCATCCACAAGATTCATGTTGTTGTTTACGTTTTGTGGTGGTGGTGGTGTGACTCATATCCTGGTATACAAAGGACCAGCCCGCGGTAGTGTGATAGCTACTGCCCAACCGTTCATGGTACCTCATCCCTACAGTCCCACAAAATCCTTGTACGCGGTGCTAGTGTGATACCCCCTTTAAGGACCTTAACCTAACCTAACCTAACCTAGCCAACTCTGTATTACCCCCATAAGGACCCTAACCTAACCTAACTTAACCTAGCCAACACCGTATTACTCCCTTAACCCCTAAAGAACGGTTGACGTGATAGACCGTCTTACGTAAGGAACCGGGCAACAGCACCTGCCGTCACAGCGATTTAGCGCTATTTCGCGCCCTGTAGGGCTAGTTTTTCTTGTCGTCGGGCGAGAAAATACACTCACAATATCGATCCGCTACCCACTCAGTCGATTCTGGGACCCCACGATGTATGGGCGATTTTTAAGTTATTGCCCTTGTCCGAATTTGTGCTCTAACGTTCGTAAGACAATACCGTAGTGAATATATGTACATGAGTGACACCATGATATTCCTACAAGGTTACAAATTATTATTTAGTGTATAGATCATGACACACGATACATAATGGGGTACATACAGGCACAATTGATAGTAAATATATGTGTTTCCTACGGTACAAGTCGGTTTGTTTATCATTTTCTAAGTGACAGTTACACGATGATATATTCCTACATGTGTTCATACTATTTATAGTGTTGAAATCATGACATACGATACATAATAGTAGTAATACGAGTGAGTTGACAAGGGACTTAGGAGGGAAACTGAACACCCATGCCGCAGTCACACCGCACTCACGCGTACACACAGACACACCGCTGTCTCGCGCGCAAACACGGTCCACTTCAACTCGCCCTATCTCCACAACTATTCATCGTACAGCCCTCCCGATGGTACCATTGGAAAGAGGAAGAGTTGAAGGTAAGGATGGAACAATTTTGAAGTCAGTACACTATATAGGTTAAGAGTGTGAGCGTTGTGAATATAGGGCAAATCGAGGAATTTTGACGCTAGCGGCAGGGTAGAAATGTGGAGGCAGGGACCCCCCCTCCCGGTCTGCAGGGGTTAAGACCCTAATTTAAACAACTCTGTATTACTCACTTAAGGACCCTAATCTAACCTAACCTAACCTAACCAACTTTGAATTACCCCCCTTAACTAACCTAACCTAACCAATACTGCATTACTCCCTTAAGGACCCTAACCTAACCTAACCTAACCAACACTGTATTACCCCCTTCAGGAACATAACCAACACTGTATTACCCACTTCAGGAACCTAACCTAACCTAGCCTTACCTAACCTAACCTAACCTAACCAACACTGTATTACCCCCTTCAGGAACATAACCAAACCAAACCTAACCAACACTGCATTACTCCCTTAAGGACCCTAACCTAACCTAACCTAACCAACACTGTATTACCCCCTTCAAGAACATAACCAAACCAAACCTAACCAACACTGTATTACCCCCTTCAGGAACATAACCAACACTGTATTACTCCCTTAAGGACCCTAACCTAACCAACACAGTATTACCCCCTTAAGGAACCTAACCTAACCTAGCCTTACCTAACCTAACCTAACCTAAAGGAACCCCCGAGATGTAGTCAGGAAATTGAAGGTTTAGTGAGTCCTTCCAACTTTGTCACAAAACACCAACCACATTAATTAAAGGGAGAGTACACTTTTGGTACATTGGAGTGCCTTGATTCCTCCACAGTATGCTAGGATTAGCCTAGGAAACAGAACTAGAGGAACAAATATAATGGTGGCTGGCCTGTTGCTTGGAACAGTTTGGAGGAATAATTTGTTCAGGATTTACCAGCACTGTATCCTCTAATTAATTAAGAGATTGATTTATGGCATAGTCAGGAAGAATCAGAAGCCACCAGGTCTTTTATACGATCACAGGGTCCCTTAATGAAACACTCATTAATGGGAAAGTCATGTGTTGGTAATTCTGGAGCAACTGAATCCACCAAACTATTCCAAGCAACAGAATACCATTATCTTCTGCCCCTCTGGTCCTGTTTCCTACCATACTTTGAAGGAATCAAGGCACTCCAATGTACCAAAAAAGAATTGATTGCCACCTTAACACTAATTTCTTTTCGTTGCAAGTAAATAAACATTGGACTGCTGATGGTCTGATCGCCTCTCTGTAATTAAATAGTTTATGTACATACAGTCATGGTTAAAAGTTCTAAGCAGACTTTTTTTTATTGAATCAGAAAGAAGGAAGGAAAAACAATATCAGTGAAAACATAGTCCATGTGTCTATTGGCATCCTTCTTTCATATAATGTCTGTAACAGTTGAATTTTAATGACTGAGGATTAAAAACTGGTGGAAAACATTCCATAACGATGTGGTTTTGGGAATATAGGAATTCTGAAAAGCAGTAGTTGTACAGCTCCGGACAAAACTCTCTCGACTTGGTTGGCAGCATTTGGCAACTCTGAATCTTGAGAGAAGCACAAACTAATGTACACTGGCTCTAAGTATACTATCATACATACATACACAGTACCTCCTGCTGATAGCACACATACACACACACACTTAATATTAAGATTTAGTGAAGAGTCTTCCCTAACTCCAACCCCCATCACCCTATCAGATGCCAAATGTTGCCAAACTAGTTGAGAGAGTTTTGTCCGGAGCTGTACATTGGGGAGGAGAAACTACAAAGTGATGGGCTGTAGCTGCTGACCTCGTACAGTTGTCTCCAAACATACATTTTTGGAGGCAACTGTACCACGGGTAAAGATGCGATGAGGTGGCACGATTATGGCAAGCTCATCCCAACAGTTACTGTGATAATATCTATAAACTAAGGCAAGGGATGTAACACTTCTTCTGCGAAATGAGGTGTGTGTGTGTGTGTACCGTCGATATTTTGTGAATTTCCACATTATGGTCTTGAAAATTAGAATATGTTGTTGTTGAGTGTATATATGTGCCCCCCCCCCCCCCCCCCTCTCTCTCTCTCTCTCTCTCTCTCTCTCTCTCTCTCTCTCTCTCTCTCTCTCTCTCTCCTCTCTCTCTCTCTCTCTCTCTCTCTCTCTCTCTCTCTCTCTCTCTCTCTCTCTCTCTCTCTCTCTCTCTCTCTCTCTCTCGTGTGTGTGATTGGTCGAATTCACTTGCAGCAACTAACTCATTTGCATTTGCATTCCTGTGAAGTGCAAAACAACAACAACAACAAATGCCTCTCTCTTTCCTCCCTTTCTTCTAAACACCTGTGATGTAGTCAGAAACTTGGAGGTAACTGAGTCCTTCAAATACTGCCACAAGACACACACACGTCTGTACGGAAGGAGCTTGTTTGTTTCGTGGCATGGTCAGGAGGAACCACAAGCCTACAATTTTCATACACGATTACAAGGTTCGGAATTCTTCTTTTCCCTGTTTTTTACCCTTTCATTACTTTCTCTCTCTTTCTCTTTTTCTTTTCTCTTTCACACTCCTCGTTTGTTTATCACATTTTCTTTCTCTTTTCACTTTTCTCTTTTCAATTTTCTCTTTCACAATTCACTTTATCACTTTCTCGTTTTCTCTTTCTCTTATAAAATTTCACACATTCCCTTTATTTATCATATTTTCTGTCTATTATTATTATTATTATTATTATTATTATTTTTTTTTTTTTTCAATCTTATTTTTTTCTGTTATTTTTATTATTATTATTACTATTATTATTATTATTATTAT